>CM034153.1:317458015-317693383 GCA_019776745.2 Taxus chinensis
TCTTGCTTGGTGTGATTAGAATGAGTATGAAATGCTCTTTTTATAAGTTTTTTTTGTTGCTTTTAGGGTTAGGTCATGTTAGTTTTAATTAGAAAGCATTAAAAGTTTTAAAAAATATTTTTAAAAACATAAAAAATGATAAAATAAAACTTGTTTTACCTTTGGCGCTGCGTGAAAAACGTTGGGGACATCGTGACATCCCCAGGACGTCCCTCGACATACCCAATGAAGTCCCCAAACAATTTTTGCACCTAGGACGTCCCGGGTGCGTTCCTAGTTTTCAGGGGGCGTCCCCGCGACATCCCCCTTATTTTTTGGAAAATGGGGACGGTAGGGAAACGTCTCGTCCTCGTCCCCAAGACAACCCGGACATCCGAGACGCATCCCCGCGTAACACTGCCTTTATACTTTTACCTCTTTTCAACGCAGGCTCAAAAACTCAAATTGCTCCACCGACCCGCCTTCCCGCTTTGACTTTTGATGCGGACTCAACATTTGACTTTATCCCTTGGCATGGGCGGGGCCGCGGGTCACTTTATAATTTTAAGCTCTTTATGGAAACAAAGCTCAAATTCCCAAATCGCTCCGACGGCCCGCTTTCTTGCTTTGACTTTTCAATGGCATCAAAACACAAAAAGGCCCTGCCTCCCGCCTCCGCTTGAAACATGGCCACGTGTCCCTTTGCGGGCCAGTTTAGTATTTTTTGTGATTTTTACTAAGTCCCTTTTGTTTGGCTGGGCCATATGTTTGACCCTCGACACGTGGAGCGCTGGCACAAGTTTGGGACCTGCCTCCGGATTTTGCCTTTTGAAGTTGCGCTGAGCTAACACGTGGAGGCTTCCGCAAACTCTTTTATACTTAGCCGATTCAACAACCGGCTCTGCCCCTTTCTTTGACTCTGACCACGTGGCGATCCCACGCACATTTGGAGACTTGCTCTTGATTCTTCCTTTGAAGTTGCACCGAAGAGACACGTGGAGACTTCTGTCAATTCTTCATACTTAACCGATTCGGGCTTGCTGCCCACTTGACTTATGTTGGACCCTAGACACGTGGAGAGTTGGAGGTCATTTCAGTTTCCGCTTTGGATTCGCCCCCCTGAAAGGGCGCCGAGCTGACACGTGGCTCCTTCCGCCGGTCCTGGACTCTCCTTTGACTCTGACCACGTGGCGAGTTGGAGCTCATTTGAAGACTGGCCCTTTGGTCTCACTTCTGAAGTTGCGTCGTTGAGGCACGTGGAGGCTTCCATCGACACTCTCATACTTAGTCGATTAAACGACTGGCTCTATCCCCTTTTCGGACCTGGGACACGTGGAGAGGTGGTGCAAGTTTGAGGAACCACCTCTGGCTTCAACCCTTGAAGCTGCGTCGATGAGGCACGTGGCGCCGTCCGCTGAACCTTCCATACTTAGCCGATTAAGGCTTGTTCTGTCTTCATTTCGGACCTAGGACACGTGTAAAGCCTACGCTTGTTTGAGGACTATCCCTTGGGCCCTGCCCTTGGAGTTGCATCGTTTGGATGCATGGAGGCTTCTGCTATCACTTGAAACATGGTCACGCCGCATCCAATCTGAGGTGTCCATGTACTACCCATGGATGTTTGGACAAAAATTGACAGGGAAGATACGCCAGTCGTTCGCGACTATGAAGAAAAAAAAAAAAGGAAAAAACCACACCTTTACGCCTGAATTTCAAATTGTTCTCCATGGAATGGAAAACTGCAAACAATACCAGGCTCGACACGATCCACAGCCAAAGAGAAAGATTGACAACTACATGCGAATGAAGGAAAAGATTTTCAAGCAGAAGCACGGATTACTCTAAGGTATCAACTCAAAATTTTCAAAATTTGGCTTCAAAAAGAGGGGGATTTTGAGGGCGACAACAATAGTAGGGATATCAATGCCACTATAATATATTACTTCAAGGAGCTTTTTAAACAGGGGTAGAGGACGGAGGAGCTGGTTCAAAATAAAGTCCTGGATCTTTTCCAGAATGTTATCACCCCTCTTGAAAATAGAGATATCTTAAGGAGCCCCACGGAGGAGGAAATTTGTTTTGCGGTCTTTGATATGGAACCGGATAAATCTCTGAGGCCGGATGGTTTCCCTGCCTTTTTCTTTCAAAAATTTTGGGAGGTGATAAAATATGAGGTCATTGAAATGGTCCAAGATTTTTTCAACAATGGTCATCTTTTGAGGCAAATGAATAACACTTTCCTAGTCCGATTGCCGAAAATTGTTGGTGCTAAGGAAGTTAGGGATTTCATACCTATAAGCCTGTGCAACACTAGCTATAAAATTCTAACTAAAATCATAGATGGGAGGATTGGAATGGCTCTTCCTAACTTTATCTCCAGGAATCAAGGGGCTTTTGTTCTGGGAAGGCAAATTACAAACAGCATTATTGTGATTCAAGAAGCCATACATTCCATTGATAGCTCTGGAAGATCGGCTATGTTTCTTAAGTTGGATATGCATAAAGCCTTCGATAACCACCTGGTAAACATGATTATGACCTGCATATCCACTGCTAGTTTCTCGGTTTTGGTTAATGGAAAACCGGAAGGTTTCTTCCAAGCAGGTAGAGGGTTGAGACAAGGTGATCCTCTTTCACCTTTCCTTTACGTCAAAATGGTTGAATCCTTGAGTAGAATTTGTTAACTAGCCATGTTTTAAAAATGTATCCAGGGTGATAAAATCTCTAATGGCCTTCCCTCTATCTACCTCAATCATTTTGTGGATGATAAATTTATGATGGGGAAGGCCTCTGTCCATGAGGCCTCAAATTTTAAGGTGGTTTTTAATGATTATGAACTAGTTTTGGGACAGATGGTTAATTTCCATAAAAAAATTATTTTTTCATTAATGTGGAGAATCAGGTTCAAGCTATATTAGCTCACATCCTGAGGTGTAGGATTAAGTATTTTCCATATTATTATTTGGGTATGCCCCAGATCCAAAAGAATCTTGACTTCACAGTTTGGAATGCTCTGCTGGAAAGAGTTAATAGTAAATTCTTGCCTTGGAAAGGTATCTTGATTTCTCAGGCTGGTAAGATTCAACTGCTCCAAATTTCCCTTCAAGGTATTCCCATTTATGTGATGTCTCTTTTCAAGCTCCCTGCTAAAATTATTGAATCCTTAGAGAAAATCTAGAACATATTCCTTTAGGTGGGAGCTATGGAGGAGTTTAAATTCCCTCTTATGGCCTGGGAAAAATTAAAAAAAATAAAGCTTTGTGGGGGATTGGGCTTAAAAAATATTTCTCTTATGAATGAGGCCTTAATTTCCAAAGTAGGTTGGAGGATTTCTGGAGAGGAAGGACTTTGTGTGGAAATTATTAACATTAAATACTTGCGGAAAATCGGTAGAATGAAATCCTTTTTTAATCAAGAAAATATTCCTACAGGGTCTCTCTTTTGGAACTATTTTTATGGCCTCCAAATAAATCTTAACCAAAGGTAATATGTGGGAGATAGGAAAAGGATCTAGAATTAGTTTTAGGTATGATAGTTGGATTGAGAATTCCCCCTTAGCCAACCTATAAATATTGAAAAGGGTTTCTCAGTTGTATAAGGAAACATGAAAAATTTGAGATTCGTGACTTCGGGATCTAGGAGGATTCTATCATATGGGAAACCATTTAACGTCCTTTGAATTTTTTATTGTGACATCTAACCCTTTCTGGATCTCAACAAGAAATTAAGATATTTCCACATCCCCATGCTCCAAACCAAGGACGATTTCATTAAATGGAAAGAGGAATATTCAGGAATTTTCTCAGTTAAATCTACATACATGTTAAATTTCAAGGCTAGTATGCACAAGGAATATTGGGGTAAGCTTTGGGTGAAGGATTTTATCCCAAAGGTTAATATATTTTACTGGTTGGCTACCCAAAATAAAATATTGACTGTGGATAATCTCAAAAAAATGGTAATGAAGCTTCCTAATAGATGTTCTCTTTTATAGGGGGGAAGGAGGAGGAAAATGTTTACCATATCATCCTTCATTTCTCCTCCTCCCATGATGCGTTTACTTCCATTTTGGATTTGTTTGATATACATTGAACCTTTCCCTTGATGATTGAAGATTGTTGTTTTCAATGGGAGATTCCCTTCTATTTTCCCATTTTGGTTTGGGCCTAGAATATTTCCCTCTCTCATTTCTTTTGGGGCATTTATAGAAGGCCCAGGAATGATTGTATCTTTCTAAGATCAAAAATCTCTTCTTTTTAAAGTTAGAAGAAATTTTTTGGCTTCTATTAAGAAAAAAATCAAAGTCTTTAAATGTAAAGCCAATAAACCCTTCTCCAAAAAGAGAGTAGAAAGTTCTTGATAAGTTCACCCTTAGATCAGTGGAATTAAAAAAATGAAAATATATTTCTAGTTGGATAAGGCCTATGCAGAAAATGTTGTTAAGTTAAATTTTGATGGGGATGTTAAAAGGGAATAAGAGTCTTGCTGGGGGAGGGGGAATTTTAAGAAACAATGAAGGTGATTGGTTTTTTTTTTATGCAGATCTGTTACGCCAGCAAACATAAGTAATATGACCAAAGATAGAGCTATTCTTAGTGGGGTTTTTTTCAGCCAAATAAAAGGGTTTCAAGGAAATCCATATTTAAGGTTATTCTCTCATCATTATTAATGACCTTAATAATCAGGTTTCCATTAATTGGCCCATAAGAAATACCCTCCATGATGTTAAGGAATCTTTAAAATATTTTTTAAGGGTTTCTTATAAGCACACTTTGCTGTCAAGGGAATAATTGTGCGGATAAGATGGATACTTACAGATCCATTAGTAATGATTACAAGATCTGGTGTAAAGAAGATGAATTACCCATGAAACATTAATGAAACCATTATTATAGATAGAGGGCTCTAAGATTGATGATGTTAGCAAAAGTGAGATCTGGGGCTATGACAACTTACCTATTAAATTGTACTCCCTCATAGTTTTTTGTTAGTGTGAAAGGGGTTTTGATTTTGATAATTGGTAGCAAATCAGGCAAAGTTTATTTTTGTGAATATGGGTGGTGATAGAATAAGAGTTGAACCTGCTAGCCAAAACATTGAGGCTTTTAATCAGCATTTATGGTAACAAGCTTAAGATTGGGGGTTTCAGTAATTTTATCACCAAATCTACACATTCATGACCCCTCCTTGTCAAAGGATTTTGGAAAATCTTGGAAAGAGGGAAAATTTAAGGTTATAGGTACATGGAAATTGAGGTTTTCTGAGTAGACCATTTCCCTTGCGACGAATATAAATATGGATAGGATCAAAAAATTGAAGGACTGAACCTGTAGAGAACATGAAATTGAGTTGTTCTTTGTGGGTAATGAAAGGTGATCTTTCTAAACTGATGTTATTGTCAAGTCATATATTCCTAGGAATATGGAGATATGTTTTCTTTAAAATCATAAAGTATATAACTCTGGAAGGAAAGTACCAAAAAATCTATACCCAACATATAAACCTTGTCAATATGTTCCAACATAAGGTCATGGTAAGCATCACTTACTTCTTATTTATGTCTTTGATAAAATCTTTTATGGATTTCCAGTAGGAGAAGGCAGAGATTCCTTTGCATGAAGGGATCATCCTTCTGCTATTTGAATAATGGGAAACATATTTTGAATTATTATTTGAAAGGTAAGGCAGAAGAGGATGACCTCCCTCATCCATAATTCTTTACTAAGATGAAGGATATGAAATTTGTAAAAATGTGGGGGAGGATTATGGTAAAGAGAATAGTGAGGATGGTCATGGGGAAGAGAGCACATTGAGAAAAAGGGATTGGGATGGTAATTTTAAGGATTTCAAGGATTTGAGTAGAAATGTTAAATACTTAGAGGGTGTGCTTCAAGAAATGGAGGAAACCAACGTTGGTAAAAGTGGAAATTATGTTAAATTTCATTAATTATTATAAGAAAATTATCTCTTCTCAGGTGAAGTCCAAACAAAAGGTTCCTGGAGCTGGAGTACTAGGTTAAAAAGATGAGTGATAGGTTGGAATGGATGGAGGAAGGCACTAAAAGGATGAATTTAAAACTTGCACATTATTAGTTATGGGGATGAGATTGGAGGAAGACATTAATGTCAAGGGCACTGAGGGTGAAAAGAATAAAGGAATTCATGATGGTAGTAGTGAAGGATATCCTAAAAATTAATTGGGTTTTCTAGATTGTTGGCAGATTTTTGGTGAACTTATGTAGTTTTCAATGTTTTGGAGCCAATTTTCCTTTTCTCTTTATTTTAATCTCTTTAGTTCAAATTCTTAATCTTCATTGTGAGAGTTAATCGTGTTTAAATCCTTTCATGGAATTTTTTCTTTCCTTCATTCTCGTTGGTTTATGTTCCTCCTTTTGTAATGGCCTCTAGGATCCGATCCCTATTTTTTTCCTTATCTAATAAAAAATTCCCTTTGCTTCGAGAAAATCAAAATCACTTTTAAACTCTTGAATTCAAAATATTATAAGTTCAATACAATTTGATCGAATCGAGGTGTTTTACAGAAAAGTAATTAATACGATCCTTATAAATTTGAAATGAAAATAATTGTGTGATAATAAGTAATTTTGGAGAGATTTACGATTTCCCTCGATTATGTCCATAAGCACATGAATTTAAACATTTCCTTATTCTATCAAATTCACGACACGAGGGGATTATAAAAATTAACTAGTTTTAAATGGTTGAGTAAATAAAATAAAATAAAATAAGCATAAACAAATATAAAAGCAAATTGGGGAAAGGCCCTAATGGGCGGCTAAGGGAAAATAATATTTTGTTTTGTCTTGGAAATTCTTGTTTTCCATCTCTTGCTGGTGTCGGGCAGCCGCCATGGAGGGGTGAGGGAGGGAACTCCTCAGCCTTTGTCAACATCCTCCCAAGTCATGCAAAAATGGGAGCTTTGGATTAGAATATCGACTTCCTCCTTGTTTTTTTATTCTTGCCATGTTTATTCATGTTTGCGTCCATATGGGAGTTTTGGAAAAAGTTACAGACGTTTTTCTGGAGCTATTGCAAGGGATTTGCGGCCTCTTGGAATGACCTTGATCTTGTAAGCTTTTGTCCTGCTTTATTTTTGCCTGTTGGGCGTCCAAATTCAAACGTATCATCCTCTTACCAGTTAGACTTGTGGTGGTTGTGTTGACCATTTGCTTAGCGTTGACAAGAGCAAGGGCTGAGTTGGGTTGTTGAAAATATTTGGAACATGCGTGGACTCCTACCAAAGGCGTTTAAGGAGAGGGATGTTCGGACAGATGTATTTGGTTGCAAGCACCAGTAGTTAGGTATGCAAATGTGGAAACATGCGCTTGGCATGTGAGCTATGTGACAAAACACTTGATGAAATGCAGCCTCAAGACCTGCAATGATTCAGTGTATGCGTGAAATGGGTTGTTGAAAAGTCCCACAAACCTCAAACAATGCGTTGACAAGTGTGAGCCAAGCCTCCACAACCTACGTCATCCCTTTCCCAACTGGGAGCAAATGGCATATGTATTGTTTATCTACTTCTTGCTTGACCGTTGAAGTTGTGGGGAGCCTAGACCAGGCACGTGGACTGTTTGACAAAATGCCTAGAAGAAATGTGGCTTTATATTATACCCCGTATGCAAGATACGCACACCCTGGAGTGGTTAAAAGGCATGGGGAACTTCAAACAAACGATTGATTGGTTTAAAGCCAGACTCCACAGCCCGTGCCAGCATGCTCCCATTCTACGCCAAGATGGAACTCCAATTCAGGGCGTGAACACCTGCCAAAGCGTAAAAAGTAAAGGAGTTTTGTCAAATGTTGTAGTTGCAAGTGCTCCATTGATAGATAAGTGAAATGTGGAAGCATACGTAAGGCACATGTAAATTGTTTGTTAAAATGCCTCAAAATGTGGTCACGTGGACTGTGATGATTGCAGGGTTTGCTCAAGATGGTTTTATTTCAAAGGGTTTTCTTGGTCTCGCAGGTCTACAATGGTTGTAGAAACAAAATAAAAATAAAAATGCTATGGTTATTGGCTGCACACGTATGAATTGTTTGTCGATACGCCTTGAATAAATGTGGTTTCATGGACGGTAATGATTGTTGGGTATGCACAAAATGCGTTCGTTGAAAATACTTTGGAAACTTACAAACAAATGCCCCTTTGACATGTTTGCCAACGTGGGAGAATAGACAAGGCATGTGAACTGTTTGACGAAATGGCTCAAAGAGATGCGGCCTCATGGCCTGCAATGGTTGCAGAAAATGCACAAAAGAAGGGGGGATTGTATGTAGTGGGAAGATTTTGTAGTACCTCCTCCAACCGACCGCTTTTTATAATGTTGCAAGATTGAGATTGGCAATGGATGGCATTGGCATTGTATGATTACTATCACAGCAATGAAAAAGAGGAAGCAAGCACAACGCATGTGAATTGTTTGACAAAATGCCTAAAGAAGCCTTGTTTTCATGGAATGCCATGATTGTTGGATATGCACAAAATAGATTCATGGAAAAGGCACTAGAAACTTGGAAGCGAATGCAAGTCACCAGTTAAAAGACAGGATGTAAAGCCCCGCGTTGATTCCTCCAGCTTAGCAATGTGTGTTAGCATGGTTTGGTTGGCGTTTGGGCATGGTGAGTTAGAATGAAATGTAGAGCTCAGTGTCTGTGGCGTATTGGATAAGGCATCTGACTTCCAATCAGGCTATTCTGGGTTCCTTGAAAGTGATGTGTTTGGGTATGCTAAAAACGGGTTTTCCGAAGGATTTAGATTTTTCAAGAAAATGCAATTGGAGAGCATGCGAATCTCCTGGAGCCATGTTTACCCTATTTCGTCTACTACCACGCATGGTTTTCTCTTCCCTATCTTGCATGAGTTTCGTATTCTAGTTTTCCTTTTTACAATTTTATCAAAATTAAAAAAAACAAAGGAAGAAAATGCTATTGGGTAACTAAAGTGAACTGTAACACAAAACAACGAGATTTCCCTTCTTTCAACGCAACTGAAAAATGTTTAAGTGCAAACCCAATTTCTGATTGTATCTCTTTAGAGGTTTGGATAGCTTGGATAATCATACTGGATAACGGAAACCACCTGAATGAAAAATCAAACTTGTTTTCTAGTTTAAAACTACTTTGCTGTTTACCTTACAAAAGTTAATAAACGCAATTTTCAACGACGTCTAAAACACTTGTCCAGACCCCGAAACGAGAAAGTCAAGTTTTGACTGTGTTCCCTGTCATGTGGAGTGCTATATCAAACCTTGGAACGACCTCGCATGTTCGTTCGTGTATTTTTCGTCACCCCTCTAGGAGCCCTACAGACCTTTTTGTAGCTTTAGATCGTTGCTGAAAGTTAAAAGTTCAATTTGGTTTGGGTTTGTCATTAGGGCCCTGGGTGGAGAAATGAAACTTGGCTTCTGCATACCTCTAGTTTTTATTTGCAACAATTGCTTGCAACCCTTAGTTATGAGAAAAACACCTTGCCAGTTAGTTTTACAAGGGGGTTTTGTAGGCCTCCGGTCGTTGGGTGACAAGGTCAAACTAGCATACAATAGTTAGTTTTACAAGGGGGTTTTTGTATATGGTCCCAAGTCAAACTAGTTAACGCCGGATTTTGAAGGTTGTCACCTTCGAATTTGTCTAGTTTTGAGTTGCCGTCAACTCCAGTGAATTCCCTGTATATAGGAGAGCATATAGGATTTGTCTCATGGTGTGTTTGACCATCGGAAATTGACTTTCGAACACAGTTTTATAGCCACTTAGGCTAATTTTAACGTTTTCACCAACTTTGTAAAATGAGAAAACATTGTCGTGGACCCTTATCAAGTCAAATAACTGGCAGAAAAACTTGTAGACACTAACATATGATTGTATGGATCTCCATTTGGTTGCTTGTTTTGAGAAAATTGATTGTCAGAAAAATGATGTTATTTCTCTCTCCTCTCTCTACCTCTCTCTAGTTTTGAAAATGAAATGAAATCAAGAAAAAAAAGCTTTTCTTACCTCTCTTGTTTATACAAAGTTGTTTTATTTCATTGTAAATGGAAGATTAGTAATCGTGATTTGTGTTAGATCGTAGAAGAATTCCATGTCAGCGTATTTCGCTGACCCTGCTTACAAAAATTTGACAGGTTGCAAGTAGCGGGGTGGCATAGAATAATTATTAGAATTGAGTGTTAAAAATGTTTGCCTTTCTAACATGTTTGTCTTTCAAAGGCAAAAAAGAAAGCATTGTTTTTCCTATTTATATATACTCTTGTATAGTTTGTATAATGAAAGAGTGGAAGTAATTGTATCTACAGAAGCACCGAAGTATCAAAACTCTATAGTTAGTATACGAACCTTTACAAAATGATGCATTTGTAAATTCACCGTTAACTTTTGTAATTGTTGTATTTTTGATGGAAGAAAGATTCACTCATTATGTATGTGAAGCTAATTTAAGGAATTGAAATATATTTGTGTTTTACCCTATAGGCAATTGCATTGGATAAGTGTATGTTGATGATTTCGATGAATTCTAGTGATATTTACTTAATTGCGAGTGGTGAACTTTAACTTACAGGATGAACCTAGTTAATTTTATACTTGACGGTACCTCTTCGCTTGAAGAAAATAAGAGATCACAGATTTAAGTTACCACATGAACAAGTATGTTTAACGTCAAAAGACACTAAACCACCTTATATGAATTGCAAATGGATCCGCATTGTTAGAATGCTACTCTACAGGACATCAAAATCACTCTAGCCTAGTAATCCTTGAGAATGCTATCCTCCAAACAAAATAAATTCGTCTGGCATTCCTCCTTGATTGAAACTTAAGAGAAGTGATGACTTATGAATGATACAAAAGAGGAGAGTCTTGTTATTGAGTGAATTTGATCAAGAAATCATCTTTCGTGTGTAATCTTAGAGTGACCTAAGAAGAGGAGTGTTTGTCTAGTGATCAATCTCTCTAGGAAGCCTACAACTTATCTACGAGATTTGTACTTGGTCACTAACCTCTCATGTTTTTCCCTGGGATCCGTGTAGTATTGTGTTGTATGTGTGTAAATACATATCACGTAAATGGATTAAATGTCTTATTTCAACTATGCTCTAAATGCTGTGAACATTCCCGTCAATGCATTGCAGATAAAGTTTTACCTTGTCAAGTAGAAAGAAATACCTTTGGATTTTACAAAGGTATTGCGAAATAAGGGTGTTTGGTTACTCCGGTTTTGAATTTAGTAAGGTGTAGATTCCTTGAGTGCAAATGAAATGATTAATCGTGTGACCTCTCATGAGGTTATTGGTGAAAGAGACTTTGATGTATGTTTTCCCCACGATTGAAAATATTGCCTTAGAAGGCATTTGAACGCATAAAATTGTATCGAGTGTCTCACTTGTAATATGCATTTAATACTTGAGTGCCTAGGAATAATGAAATGAATTGTGTTGTGTGATCTTGAATCCCTAAGTGAAAAGCGAGTGTTATAAGAATCATAATTGTTCTAAAAACGATGTTAATATGAGATCTAAGTAACAACGTAAATATAATTAGAACAAGAGTAAACGAGATGAAACTATGGAATGATTGTTACAAAAATCATATGCACCTTGAATGATGTCAAACCAACTAAAATGCCTAAGACGATCTTAAAACAAATGAAAATAAAGGAGGGCATCATTGTGATCCAAAATGTTTTATTAAATGGGAAATATACAACCTTGAGGTATGAGCACATGTTTCATATGCATAATGTGGTTTAAACAACGATGTAAAATGAAATAATGAATATGTAGCTTTGGGAACGAGAATATTTGCTTATATGTTAAATGCTCTTCAATCTACAAGGTTAAACAATGGAATTGAATTATAATAAAGATGTAACCATGAATGATGTGTTGTAGAATATGGCTAGCCTTAGGGTTCTCGTGTGGGGTTGAGTCATTGTAACGTGTACATCCTTTTTGAGTAAGTTTGACAATATTGTGCTCTGGTGTTATCCTGTTGTCTATGTGGGTCCATGCTTGTGTAAGTGTCCTTTGTGATGTTGAGTTACTCTATTTGAGCCTAAGTGTTGTGTAATCATGCAATGAAAGAGAAAAAAATTATACCAGTAATTTTACAGTTGTTTTTGGGTGTGTAAATTGCGGGCATGACATATGGTCTAGGCCATATTTGTCATCACAATTATAGCACAGCACTTTGGCTCTGTGAGCAACCATTTCCTCATTAGTTGGGCACTTGATTGTTGGTGGTCTAATGCCTTGACTCAATGTCGGCCTAGATGACTAAGGATTCCTGACATGTGATTAGTTATATAGATGATGTTGGGTTGTATTTTTCTCTTCAACTAATTTAACCAGCCCGGTTGATTCCATCAAAGTAGCAAGTTTGAAGATTTTTACTTCAGCCTTGATATCTTTCAATCCACTCATGAAAAAAGTGTTATGCAAGAATTCCTTAATTCATCATTGTTTGGGCCATTGCTAGTCAATTTGTCAAACTAAATTCCTTGGTAATCACAATCGAAGAGGTTGCAGTTATACACACATCGGCAAAGACTAATGCACCAATTATGTTACTATGTTGTCCCTCCAAAGCCATATGTGGGATGATGTCATTGATGGGGTACAAAACTCATCCCATGTGAGTGTACTATATGTCTTTCCTAGTCATATTTGTTACCTTTTTTTTTTCTTACCCTTTGAAACCAAATTCTAAATCAAGAATAAAGTATAGGATGATATTTTACTTTCTCTTATTCATTTTGATGGACGTTCAAAAGATTGTCTTGATGTAGATTTCTAGATTGTTTGCTCAAAGCCAATAAAATTTAATGAAATCTTATTTATGGCTATTTTCTCAACAAAATGTCCCCTAATATGATTGTTGATATAGCTTTCAATGACAATGGAGTAATTAAGTGGATATTTAACTCATCCCATGTCACTTTGACTATATGTCTTTCCTAGTCAACAGTACCAATGAATGGCTTCATTTCCCAAGTTGAATGAAACTATAGGAAGTCTCTAGAATTTTTATTATTATTTTAATAAAAGAAAGTACAACAAAACACACGACATTGCTCTATATAGCTAGCTTGTTAGATCATCGCCAACATATTATCATAATAGATCTAGTCAAGGTCTTCAACTTATGTAACTTACAGTGATTGTTGGTGGTTATGACAATGGATCCCGTGCTTGTGTTATTCATTCACCCCTATCAATCGACTTTCCAAGTACAAATATGATGGCATCCAATTAATCCTATATGGACACAAGACTCACACTTCTATTATAACTCTTAAATACAACTATTGTAAATACCTCAAGACAAATCAATCTCAGATGTTTCCTTATCCTCTGGATTTTGCAACAATAGGGCCCACAGTGACTAGACAAATGATGCATAATAAGTTGGCTCCACATAGTTCCCACCAATTAGTGAGCTAGGTGAACATCCATGTCAGCGTAGATTCGAACAATGATCGACCTTTCAAAAATATTTTTTTGCAAAATTACAGGGCACCACATTACTCCACCTTACAGCACAGACATAGTACAATTTAAGAAATTTATTTAACTCAAAATAGAAGGAAAAAACTTCTAAGTGACAGTCAAATGGATGTCAAATTTAAGGTCAGACATAAAAGTGAACAACTCACTCCATTACACTCCACCCCACCACTTCCATTGTAGAACGTCTATCAGCATAATTATAAAGGAGTGGTCTAACTAGATTGGTTTGATATTGTCTAGAATTTCATCCTTTTCTTTGGATCAGGTCACTACCATACAGAGGACCAAATTAATACTTAGTTACACCAAGGTTGGGGCACTTACAGAGGCACATAAAGGGCATGTTTGGGATAGTTGAGGAAATCAAGCTTACTTTGAACTCAACTAATAACCCATGGGCTAGACAATAGCCAAAAAAAATTACCTTTCTGTCCATGTAGCTGCCTCAAACATTTCTTTTCTGTATTTTACTTACCTTGATTCAAAAAAAAATCTACTCCTAGTAAGGATTTGACATGAGTGCAGGGGTTGAGGAGCAAAAAAGCATTTTCTAGCCAAAATGCATGAACTACATTAACAAATTATCGACATGATATACCGATCCCGATTTGTGAATAGTGCATTAGCCCAGTGTTGAAGATGCATTTCCACCACTTAAGGATTCCATCACTCCCATAGCCCACCGTCCTAACTTTGAGGTACTCTATAAATAACTTCTTGGGGCTAACCATGTACCAGCGCACCACAAATGATAGACAGTTGAAGGCTTCTTGTGGCTAGCTTTCAGAAAAAGCAATGCAATCTTCCTATATAACAAGGGTATATTGAAAGATGGTTCTAGTTGACTATGTACACTCTTCACATTCTATTGAGCTTGTCAAATGATGGATCATGACCCCACCTCAATTCACGGAAAGATCTAGTGCGCATAGCCAAAAAACAGCTTTTAGTGGATATTTTAGAACCCCTAGCTCAGGGTCTCTAACCAAAAAAAAACTATTGCAGAGAAAAATTGGCAAATTTGCAGTAAAATAACTTAGTGTCAACCTTCAATTATCACTAACTGATCACCTAGATACACAGTGGGCGAGGTGAGAGCATACGGCGAACAGACACAGTACCACTAAGTTACTAACTGCTGCAGAACCACGGCCTTGGAAAGAGCTCTGATACCACTTGTTAGGAACTTGCTTGCAAAATAGTAAATGAAAACGGAAATAATAGAACGCAAAGAACTTGAATGCTCAATGAACTCAGAAAATAGCTTTGGACTTTCTTGGAATTGGAATTCCAACCAAGTCAGTGCCTTCCCAACTGGTACATCCCCATATTGAGAAGTGGGGATCTGCAATAGTTTCTTCTGAGAATCTGATTGGCAGCTTGGACGAGAGATGTGAGCTAAGAAGGTCAATATGAATATCCTCTCTTCTCAAAAAATCTTTCCCGTGCTTCTGCTTGAGAAATTAAAAGAAAAAGCTAGTGGACCTATCTTCATCTCTGACCCAATTAAGTTTGGCTTGAATTCTCATTCGGCCTCTTCTTTCCATTGAATAGTTCCAATTTGTTTCTCAAAATTTACAAAAGTTTCGTCATCTCTTTGCCTTGCATTTCATTTTTGCTACCAATTTTTCAAAATCTAATGCTCTCTCCCACTAGATAATCTAGTAGATTGAAAAAAAATTATCCTCTTTAGTACTGCACACAAAATCTTCATCGAGTAAAAGTGCACTTATTAAATAAAGAAATTCCATTTGCTCTTCAAAGACATGGTTATTTTATGAGGGTTAGATCTATTCTTTAAATCAGGCTCTCAGTCCAAATTGTACACTACTTAATGATTCTTGATCAAATTGCATTTTGAATAATAATAGAAGTTATTAGGCAAGTAAAATCCATGAATCTGACATACATTTTTTCTCCTATTAGAATTAGACATCAATAGATCATTCTCAATTGCAGGATCTCCCCTATTAGATCTTAATGGTCTTTTCCAAATGTTAATGGAAGTACAATTGCAAGTAAAATGCTCCGTTAAGAAAACATTATTTACCAAGATATATTCAAACCAAACAATGACATAGGTTTACCTGAAGACGAGTTCTCTGTCTGTATCAGTGAACCTTTCACTAGTAGTGTACCGGGAGATTGTTCAAATACCTGCAAGCAAAGTAAGAAAATGTTAACAAGGGTCAGTGATAAAATGTGACAGTAATAGCATTGAAATGTTATTGTTGCTCCTATATAATACAGATTTTATGATTTTATGATCCAACTTACAGAAACTCGAAATGATAGTCCATCTAATCGGGAATCTGAGATGCTTTTTTCTTCAATTGTTTTTGGTGCCATTTCTTTCAATGATTTTAAACCGTACTTTACTGAGCTGTCATTTAAAACTTCTTGACAATTTTTACCTGAAAGTAAGACCTGCACACATTATAGAATCAAAACTTGGACAAAATATTTTTTTCAATGAGATTTATAGATGCAGAAAGTTGTATCCAATACATACGATATCAAACACCATTCTATTCTAACAGTTATCTGAAAATGTCTATTCCCAAGATTCACCAATTGAAGATGTTGTTCACTTTGATCCCGGAAGAAAAGTTCCATTCAGAAATTGCATCCCCATGTAAAGAGTCTGCAAGAAATCAATGAAGACCTTGAACGCTTCCTCACTCCATAAGGAACAATCGAGTCGAATTTGTACCTTTTCAATGGCCATAATAGTAATAAGCCTACTACAAATGCCCTATTCGGACCATGTCCTGATGGAAAATAAAGTTGATTCACAGGTATGGGCAATCATCCAATGTTTATTACTATAATAATGGATGCAATCTGTCACAATTTATTTGGAGGTTGAACATTCTAGTTCATTACAGAAGCAGACAACCCAATAGAGGTCTCATCCAAGGTATAGATAACACTAATCGGATCTAATACTAAAACTCAAATTTCATTTGGTTGACACCACCTATCACTTTGCTTAGCGATGATCCTATAAGTCATTTCATAGTCAAGGCTAAACCAGCACAATTTTAGATAAAACTAGAGGCTAAAAACATTGTTATTGTTTCAGTTTTGCAATTTAAAAAAGTAGGGGCTTTACGAGTAGGTAAGATTTATCCTTGACAAGACGGGCGCAATGTCACTTCCCTAGCTTGGGAAACTACTTGATTTGCTGACACTTATTATGAGCATTCTAATCAAACTTGATTTCTCGCATAGGAGATAAGGTCGTTGGCCTATAAGAGAAACACTGAATGCATCACTTTATCTAGAAATGCTTTAATGGATTGGATTTACAACTCCTCCTTGTTGATCCTTAGATTATAGGATTTTTGGTTAATTGATCTCTCACCTAATTGTTTTGTCTTCAAAGATTCATTCGACGTGAGCTGCCCTCTAGCTAACCATTATTTACTGTTTTAGTGGTTGATGCTCTTCATTGACTATGATTTTGAAGTTTTTTTTATTTGGATTAGGAGTGTAAAGTCAGATTTGAAATTCCTTTTAAATAAAGTTAGCGATCATCCAATCTTGCCTAGAATAACTAACTATTATATTGGTATGCTTATAAGTAAGATTAATGACGAAATATGCATTGAATAAATTCACATAATGAATTCAAAGTTTGTTAGTTTTATTCTTAAATGGCCTGCAAATAAAATCAAAGATAAATTTAATACAATAAGTATATCCACTTGGAAAATTCACCCCCACTATTGCCAATTCAATTAATCAATAAACAATGCTAAAATAGACATTACAACACGAACATGTTTAAATTCGCATGACAAGTAAAAGATCAATAATAAAAACTACAACACTTAAGTGAACTAAAGTCAACTAAAGACGACAAAATATATAGAATAAAGATGACAAGTATCTTTCATTAATAATATATGGTCAACATGACAAGAAGCCATTACTAGTTTAAGTGACACGATGCACACCAATCATGCACCCTGAGCTACCTAGTTTCACCCTAACCTCTCCTAATAATACAAATGCACTTAAATAAGACTAAAATTAGTCATCAATACATAGAAAGGGCTCCCCACCTCTTGGGGATGAATGGATAATGATTTGAACTCAGTTAAATGCACATCCAATGAACTGCGTTCTAACTGGAACTTCCAGTCTAAAAATAGAAGATTCCTAAAAATCAAATTCCAAAAATACAATTTTACACTAAACCAAAAAATCTCCTAAAAACCAAAAACACAATCAAAACTAATTCTAACAATAACTAATCAGGTGCCCATATTGGCATCATACTCAACAAACATACTAACCTATGATAATTCCAACATTCCCCCTCTAGTACAAACATAGGTCAAAGGGAAAGTAATTGCCCTACATGAGAACTAGGACAAACTGTAGTTCGAAACCAACATTGATGGATAGGAAAATGTCGCCAATCCAACAAAACAAACATCAATGGATGGGAACGCATCACCAATCCAGCAAACAAACATTAATGGATGGAACACATTTGCAATCTAAAAAGCATAGTATGAACAAGGACTCGCACTAAGTTCATGAAAATTACAAATTTAACTATGTATGAATAGGGACACACCCATCCATTCGTCATAGACCTTACCATAGTGGGGGTGGCCTCACTATACAATAACAATTTATGTTCAGTGAGAATTGATCTTCAATTAAGCAAACACATCTTGTGATACCAATTCACGAGACCTCTTTCACTTTATTCATCAGTACACATATTCCTCCTCACTATCATTGGGAAAGTCTTCATTACTCGCTGCATAGCCACATTGTTCTGTGCTCAATAGCAACCAAAGCTTTATACTTCAGTTTTCCATCTATTATGTCCTTTCTTTCTATATGGAAATTATTAGGATACAATTGTGTTGCTTACAATAATAACAATGATATCACAAACATTAAAATTTCGTTTTCCTCTTTTTCTAAGTCAAATCTTTTGGTTTTGTTTTCTTCATCAAGCAAATAGGAAATCAAGCTTTCAAGACTAGGATCTGTCTTACTCAAAATAAATACTATGTTTGAATAGTTAGTCAGCATTCAATATAACAGATAGCCTTAGCATCATCATCTTCCACTTTAACTTTTATACCAGCTAATTGATTCAGCAAGAAATGAAACTCACTAATGTGTTGTACCATGCTATCAATTTTACATCTTTAGCCCAAATGGTCTTTGCTTCAAGTTCGTTGCACTACCAATAGTAGGACCTGAACAGTTTATTCAATGTATCCCAAATGAACTTGGAAGACTTAATAAGTTCTATATGATGCAGATATCCATTAAACAGTCTTATATCAATGATAGCCATTTCCTTATGATCCTTGATAGGCCATTTATTTGCATCGTCAACATTTGTCAGTTTTTCTGCTTTTCCATTGACAACATTCTACATATCTTTCTTGAGCAGGAATATTGTGTTTTCACCTGCCATGCATAAAAATCCCTGCTCTCAAATTTCTTAACTAGACTCAATTTTCCATCTGCCCCACTCAGACTGGACAGACACAGACGAACATTGGGTTCCCCTGTAAATGCGTCCTTACAATGAATAACATTTGACCTATCAGGACATTAAATGACTTAATGACACTCGACTAAGAACTTTAGACTATTTTTGACTATAGACCATCTAACAAACTATTAGACTTTATACTTAAATATAACAAATGACAAAAAAAAACTATTGATTAAAGACCATACACTAAATTTAAAAACAATCTAAAAAAAACTGCAAACTTAAGGATTGTTTAACAAAACAAAGAAATAGAAAATAAACAAACCATACATTCACCAAAATATAAATGTCTAACAGCTTTTAGCTATATAGGCATACATCTATGTTGACGTTGATGTTGATAGTGTATGTGGCAGCAGGGTTCGACAAGATGCAGGGGACCTGGCAAATTTGCCATAGGCGCACGCATATGTAGATAGGTGTCAATGCAGACTGCACGGTGATGAGAACATGGCGATACACATGGTTTTAACATGAACACATGGTGATGGGACTGACATGATCAATCAATGCTAACATGTGAATGGATACGTGAATGCACAAAGATATGTGATGGTGGAAACTAGATTCGCACAAGGAGATATGCCATAGAGGTGACATGGGGGTGAGAAGCATTGACCAAAGCACAGCAATAGAGCAGATGCATACAAAGATGCACATGAGAAGATTGTGTGACAGACATGACAATACGACTGCATGCCTAAACCAGGAAAAAAACTTAATTTTTCCAAAAATCAAACTTACAAAGCTATAACACAAAGCTTCAAATGATCATAGCTAGTGCTTGGAGTCGCCTTTTCTAATGAAACAAAAGACTAGCCCTACAAAAATCAATGCTTTGGCAGCGTCAGATTTCAATCATCCTGCTTTGATACCATAAGAGAAAAATTAAATGCATTGTTTTATTTAGATAACCATAGAGATATATATACAGGTGCTTTATCCTATATTATAGGAGTCAACGCTGATCACTTAATAATCTCTCTCACAAACTCGCTTATGTATGTGAGTGAAACGAGTTAACCTAAATAACTAATATAGTTATTAATACACCATTGACTATGATGTACCAATTTATGATAATTTTCAGTTGACCATTCGTCCTAGGAAAATATGTTTTAGTCAGACAAAACAAACATTATTTTGTTGATCCAATTCATGAAAATTGTTAAGATTTAAAACCATAAAATACTGCGGTTTGTACATTTATTTATAGATAATAGTCAAATAGGTGATAAATAACCAAGAGTGTTGTTCAATGGCATTTTGGAGGATTCCCAATAGATATTGAAAGAACCAAGAAGAAATGATAGAAATAATATTGGATTGAGTTTGTATTCCTACAAGGGAATATTTATTAATACAAAATTTCAGTAAGGTTGGTATATTTGACAACTTGTAGCCTCACTAGTAACCAACTATTACCGATTAAAACTAATTAAATACTATAATGTTTCTGACAATTTGATATGACAATAACTTTGTAAATTCATCTGCAAGTTGCCAATATTTCTAGTAACCTCACTTTGTAGTTTTCTTACTTAGGAATCATGCATATAATGACATATTTAGAGGCATGTTGTAAGTAGTAAATGCATGATTTCGTGACTACAACAATTCACTTGACTATACACCGTTATTTTTTATTATTTTGTTGTTTCTAGCTTACACTAATGCTTATATTATTGTTTTCTCTATGGCTTCTAACATGATTACTATGTTGATTTTGCACTTGTTTTACTATGGAGTACACCATGATTATTATTATTCTTTGTTGTTACTAGTTGCTTTACACATGCAATCTTGCTTGTTGCTTGTTGTATGTTGCTTTTCACCGCGCCATCCATGGTTGCCACCATGCGCAACCCCTTTTAGCAGTTATAGATTCTTACATGTGGCCACCAATTCAGACTTCAAAATACTTCTATAGGTTGTCAGACAAATTGCATATGGTACACATCTATTCTTTAGAGTCACTTGCTCAAATGCTCTATCACACATGCCTCAAAAGAGAGGGCATACTATAGGGTATTTCTGCAACTACAAACAATTTACAGGATACAAGAAAAAAATTACAAGGCTTTGATCCTCAGAAAAGGTCACAAATACTTAAATGTGGCAGAATTCAAACACGGTCAAAACTATACAGTACAATTAGGGCCATGGTACGGTCCTGACCTTTCCATACGTTCCTAAACAAAGGGCGGTTTCACTCAAATTTACAATTTCTACAAATTTTATCAGAGGTTTGCAAGATTTTTACACAGGCACAAATACAAATGACACGGTTCAGAGCAAGTTACTTGGGACGTGAGTACTTCATTCCTTCTTCACAATGTTATTTCAAATACAATTACAAAATGGGTTTGAGGACCTCCCCTAATAATCTTCAAAATTATAAATAATCAATTCAAGCACAATAGCACCTTATGGGGGCATGGCAATGACCATCTCTTCCAAGATCTATTTTTTTAAGATGGAACAAATTCATCCTAGATCCATCTGCAGTGGTGTGGTTCGTGGGTTTAGTGGAAAGTGTCGAAGCAATAGTTCGAGCTTCGTAGACTCTCTTTCCCCTTCTCTCACATGATTCTCAAATAAGGAAAACGCCAAAGCAATACTATGAGATTTATAGATTGATATTTCCCTATGTTCCACGGGGACGCATCCCCTATGTTTTTTAGCTCGTCCCTGTACCGAGGATGTTTCGGAACCTCGAGGACGGGTAGGAAACGTCCCCTTCCCGTCCCCAAACTCTGCAAATTTTAGGAAACATCCCGGGAACGTCAAAAAAAAACAAGGGGCAGCAAGGGACGGTTGGACGTCCCCAATACGTTTAGGGGACTTCTAGAAGTCCCTCGACCGTACCGGAGACGTCTAGTCGTCCCCTGCGCAAACAGCCTTTAAAAACGCATTTTTTTTAAAAACACACTTTTAATTAAAATTAAAACAATGTGGGGGGCCACAAGGACCCCCACTTTCATTTCTAAGTGCCCTAAACCTAAAACAAACATCAAAACAAAAAAAGAAGCTCATTTGACTCATTTCTCATTTTGTGAAGGAGAAAACAGAAAGAAAAGAGCATAGAGAAGAATAGAGAGCAGCAATGAGAAGAAGGCAAGAGAGCAATATTCTACTCCATTAGAGGTATGTTTATCATCCTTTGTTCATTTAAAAAATTAGCACAAACTATTTCTTCATTGTTTCATTTTTTATCAAAGTTTCAAGCTTCACAAACTTAGGGAAGTTTTTATTTTTCACTTGCAGTTGCAGGGTTGTTGCATTTCCAATACAAAACAATGAGCAGCAGTGAGGGTAGTGAGGGTGAAGAGATTCAATTCGCAATGCAACATAGAGGAAGAACCAGAAATAGGGTTTCTTCAGGGAGTGAGAGTGTTGCACCAACAGTGGGTTCAAATAATCCATTTGATTGCCCTTCACAACTCCTCAAAATCTATGCAAAGGGGCCATTCAATGCTAAAAAGCCTCTTTCACAATTTATAACAGCCATTGACAAAGAAAAAAAAAATTCCAAGGGGAAATAGAGTGTGGTTATGCCATATTTGCAATAAAGAATTTAGGGGCAGCTACACGCGGGTTTATTCACATATTTTGGGCATAACTGGACAAGGGGTAAGAGGTTGTGAAAGAATATCATTAACAGAGAAGACCGAGGTGACTAGGTTGCACATGGAGGGTGAGGCAACGAAAAAAGGGATGCCATTGGAGACTACACATAGTACACAAGTGCCTACCCAATCCGTGGATGTTGAAAGTCAAAGAGGAGAAACTTATGCCAAGGGAAAGAGAAAGGCTTCTACTGTTGCGGGTATGTTTAATGTGCAATCAAGGGAAGTAGTTGACTCTTCTATTGCTAAATTCTTCTTTATCAATGCTATACCATTTCATGTGTCACGTTCCCCTTTCTTCAAACAAATGTTCAAAGATGTAATTGTTGTTGGTTCCTCATATGTCCCTCCTGGAGAACACAAACTACGAACCAGCCTCCTTGATAAAGAATATTCGAAGGTGAGTGTGGTGGTGGAGGAGATGAGGCAAACTTGGATACGGGTGGGTTGCTCTATCATCATGGATGGGTAGACTGATATTAAGCATCGGCCACTCATCAATATCATTGTCACATGTCCAGCTGGCCCTTATTTTCTTAGAGCTATTGATTGTACAGGGAAGAGGAAGGATGCAACCTTCCAATTTCAAATTTTGAAGGATGTCATAGAGGAGATTAGGCCCCCTAATGTTGTACAAGTAGTGACTGATTCAGCCCACGTATGTAAGTTAGCTTGCATGATGGTTGAGGGTGCTTACAAGCACATTTTTTGGACTCCATGTTGTGTTCATGTGTTGAACAACGCATTAAAAAACATTGCAAAGATAGATTAGGTGAAGGCAGTGGTGGCAGAGGCTAGACACATACAGATGTTCATTTGCAACCATCACACCTCACTTGCTCTATTCAGGTCTTTTTCGAGGAAGGAATTCCTCAAGCCTATGGACACTAGATATGCCAGCTATTTCATTTTGTTAGAGAGGATGTTTGAGGTGCAGGAGGCTTTGCAATTAATGATGGTTAATCAGGAGTGAGGTAGATGGCCAGAGGTAAACACTTCTGAAGGAAAAGGTGTGAAACAAAAGATCCTCGATGATGATTGGTGGGCCACAGTCAAGTAAGCTATTGCTGATTTTATATATGTAGGTTTAGTTTTTTAATTTTTAAATATTTTTATCCATGTTTATAACTTGTAAATTAGTTTAGTTTTTCATTCTTGAATATTAATGTTTTCTAATTTTTTTGTAAATTGTTTACAGATATGTTTGCTCCTTCATCTCACCTGTAGTGGGGGTCATAAGATATGCTGATACAGACTCTCCTAGTCTTGGAGAGATTTATGAGACATTTGACAGCATGCTTGGACAGATGAAGCAAGCCATTCATAGCAGGGATCCTACTTTGGGATTTTATGAGGAGCATATTAGGCCCATTGTGACATGCCGATGGAACACAATGAACACCCCACTTCATATGGCAGCCTATGCTCTAAATCTCAAATGGTATGCAGCGTGACCTAGGAGAGTGCCTCCATCTGATGATGAAAAGGTGAAAGAAGGGCTCATGAAGGCCTTTTGAAAGATGCACACTGATGAGGAGTCCACTTTATTGCGGACCCAATGGTTATCCTTTGTCAATCTCCGTGGACCAATATTTAGCAAGCCAGAGGCGAGGACAGATAGAGCTACATTAGTTCAAGTAGACCCTATTGGATGGTGGACATGGCATGGCAAGGATGCACTAGACTTGAGGATTCTTGCCACTCGCCTCCTTTCACAGGTTGTTAGTTCCTCTGCTGCAGAGAGGAATTGGTCCACATATGGCCTCATCCACACAGTTAAGAGGAACCACCTTACCTCTCGACGAGTAGAGAAGTTAGTAACCATGCATAGTGCCTTAAGACTTCAAGATCGACAGACTCCTGAGTATCGTCAAACTCCAGAAGCATGTTGGGATGTTGATCCCAAAGATGCTTCACAGATTGATAAGGAGGCACAGGTGGGATTGGTTGGGGTTCCATTCGATGAGGGAGCCCCTCATAGTTCCAGTGACTCAGACTCAGAGTCTGATTTTGATGCCACTTTAGCGGAGTTTGATTAGGGGCAGCTATATATTTTCATTTTGATTTTCTATGTTTCAGACATTTTGTTGCCCTTGGGCATTTCATTGTAATTGAAACTTGAATCTTATGTGCAATCTCAATTCAGCTCCAGATTTATGTATTAAAGTTTTATGATGTGTGTGATGAATGCTTTAAGTTTAAGTTTATCAATGTGTTATATTAATCATTATTCATATGAATATTTGAAATTTCCTATATTTTTAAGGTTAAATCTTATGTGGAATCTTAATTCAACTCTAATTTTATGTATTAAGGTTCTATAATGTGCGATGATGAACGCTTTAGCAATGTTATCATATGAATATTTGAAATTTCCTATATTTTTAAAATTTTCCCTTATTTTTTAATAGCCGTCCCATGTCGTCCCCTAAAAAAAGGCCTAAAAAAATCAGTCCCGAAAACACGTCCTCCCACCCCCTACCGTCCCCGTCCTAGAAAATTGGTGGAACATAGATTTTTCCTCCTCTCTCTTCACATTCTCAAAATGGGGAAGGCATCAAAGCACATGGGTTCTCTGTAGTCTAATCCTTCTTCCTCTCTGCTATCTCCTATGGCGCTACATTGGGGACTAATAACCCGTGATCCTCCAACATCTCCAAATCAATTCAAACTCTCCAAGGAACGGCAACAACAGAAGCTCCTCCCTCCACAAAACAAATAGGTGTAGTCTTTCCATGTTTTGCATGTCCCTTGTATACCATCTACAATGTTCAAAATTACATGCACTATCTATATTTTGAATTAAAGTTCAGTTTCTATCATAGACATTAACTACAATTTGTGTTCCAGGTTTTATCATGGAGCATGCCAAGAACAACACATCACAAAGTCCCTTCGAGCAAAGGCAAAATGGGTGTGCACACTAAGGTATGTTTTTCCTTTAAACATGCAATTTTCAATTACATACTTAAAGGGGGGCAAATGTAAAAAGTAAAATTTGATAACTTGTCTTTGTGCAATGCCAAGTTTGACCTTGTATCCTTGCTAAGACAAATGCCCACATTCATAATCCAATCTCCCCATCGATCTAGTCATTATATAACTTGCTTATTTGTACATTATGTATGTCGTTAATTCTAGAAATAGTATTGAATAAAAGAAGCATAAACATCTAATAATCATGGCACAACTTTCAGTTTAAATGTTTCTCTCTCCTATCTAAAACCGTATGAAAGGGTCAGAATGGAGGGTACGGTTCGAGCCAACCCGTATGGTCCTACCCCTTCTCAATCATCGACTTCACTTTCAATTCAAAATCATCCTTTGGGTCATTTCATCTTCCTAAGGTCGGCCTATCGTAATATCATCTAAGGAAAACCCTATTACAAGTCTAAAGCACTCGACCAAGTCAAAGAGTCTAGCTTCACCCATCTAAAAGCATGCAAAGATCATAGAGCCATGTCCTAAACAAGAGTGAAGTCACTCCAAGCATTACACAAGGGTTTTAAATCAACGCGAGGGTTAGGTCACATAGCTGAGGCACACCATATCTCACTATTACCGCATTGTGTGCATTTTATACTACACAGTTAGCCTACTATCTTAGTGTCAAGAGACATGAGGGCAACCCTAGGGGGTTGGTTAGCTATACATACTTGCACAGGCACTTAGGAGAACTACATGAGGCTTGATTCCGCGTCAAGAATATGTAGTGCAGCACTGGGATTGGTTCAGCACTAGGTGTCTGACTGTCCAAGGCGATCCAACCCCAAACACACATGTTTTTCTCCTTTGGTTTACTAATTCTCTGATGAAGGGTTCTGCAAGTTGTTACGGTTTATACTTTGTATCAAAACATCATAGGTCATCCTAAAGTTGTGCAAGCAAGAGCAACACAGTGAACACCATTTCTAGACAAGCAAAGCACACAAAAAGTTTCAGAGCCCAACTGTCCCCTAGTCCGAAACCGTACAGTCCCTATCCTAGACTGCATAGTTTTTGCCTAGGCCGTACAAACCTTGTATAGTCTTGCACCTGTATGTTTTTTAACTTTAGAATCTTCTATGCAAAATCTAAAGCTTCGGATCTTCCTGTTACACTAACCTACACACCCAAATCACTCCATAATCATCTTGAACAACTAAGTCTCTCTCCTCTCATGTTTTGAACTAGTTGCTTATAATTTATCAATTATTTAGTTCATTTCAAGTTGGAATGCATTATTTTGGTCATGTATAATTGATTTGATCTTGTAAGTTAATTAGATCAAAATGGTCTACTTGTTGTTAACCCTTATACCCTTCTTAGTTATACATCTATACCACCTCATAGAAATTAATTAGGGTGTAACCACACTTTGATATGTTTATCTTCGTATTGCGAACATTGTGTGGTATAGTGTGCTTATATGTTGTTAAGGTCATGGAGTTGACCCGTTATAATGTTTCTCAAGGTTGTTTCAGGCCTAGGAAAACAAATGATAGACTTAACACATTTAAGTGCTAAAAAGGAAAAGGCATTTGAAATTTGTTGACTTAGGGGCACTCTTCTCCGCTAGGCACCGCTTCCTTAGAGCATAGTGGTTATGTCTTATTTTGCCTTCGTATATACCTTTAGTAGGTTATGGCATGTTATGTTATGACATAGTGAAAATGCTAACCAAAAGTTAGCATAGTGCAATGATTAATTGTGTTGACCTTGGGGGTCAACTGCCCTAAGACCATTGAGTATCTTTTAGGGTTACCATGTGCATTGTTGACCATTGTGATGGGCATTCGATGGCATTTTTTAGTGGGCAGTTTTTGGACTCCACTCCATTGAACTGTGGCTTGGCCAACATAGTGGAGGTTATGGAATGAATGTGGATACTGAAGAGTAAAGGATAATGGTGGTGACTTCTTCAGTCCCTGTAGAGGTTTTATTAATGCTATTTTTGGACCTCTAATGAGAGTTTTAAGCCCTAAAGGAAGCAAAATGGGTTTACAATTCATTGTTGCATTTGGAATCCTTTTGACATTGGTGAAGAACATTTTTGGCACGAGATATTGGAAAAGGGATAGCCTAATATAGTATGGGGAAACTACTCGATATTTTTTAAATGCATACTTAATATATATTGCTGAATGAATTGGGGGTGCATAAGAGCACTTCCATTTGCTTGTAAATGAAAATGCTCTCATTGCATTCCACTCCACTGAAATCGCTCTTTGTATGAGACCATATATATAGTTCTATTCTAACATTGTGTTATATATTGAGGTTGAATGGTATATGTTGCCCTGAGATGGCTTACTTTGTTGGGTTTGAGATCTTTGGTTGTCAATGTGGTTACTTGATTTTGTGTCTCGATTTTGTATTACATACTATGAGAGAGGTGGTTCCTTGGCTCATGATGATTGTTAGCTTTGGACGAGCTCCCTCTTATCATATTGTCGATGGATGAGGAGGGTAGGGCCATATGCCATCTACTCCAATGGAGGACCCAGTTTTACCCACCTTTAAGTGTGGCATTTCTTTTGGTATTGTAGGTCTTCCTTAATGAATGCTTTGTTAGGGATGATCTTCCTACTTGAAGGAACTCGCTGGGGTTTGCAAAAGAATGTGTTGATGTATTATAATCATAGAGCAGGCAGTTTAAGTAGCCTTTACTGTGCAACTTTTAAGATATGAAATTATGATTCTCCTTGTAAAGGAATGGCCTTCAGCCCATCTTCATCATATATTTGTACTTTTTTGCCTAAATATTTAAGTTAGGCAACATGGCAACAAGCAGCCCGCTCAGTGCTGCAGATCATACAAGCAACCAAACAATTCTTTTCACACACACTCTCTCTCTGCATTTGCATTTGTAATTAATATTGCATTGTGATGTGTTTATCTTCATATTGTAAGCATTGTACAGTATGGTGTGCTTGTATGTTGTTAAGGTCATGGAGCTGGCCCACTTTGATGTTTTTCAAGGTTGTTTCAGGCCTAGGAGAACAAGTGATAGATTGAGCGCATTTAAGTGTGGAAATGGAAAAGGCATTTGAAATTTGTTGACCTAGGGGGCACTCCTCCCCACTAAACACCACTTGCTTAGAGCATAGTGGTTATGTGTTCTTTTGCCATAGTATGTACCTTTATTAGGTTATGGCATGTTATGGTATGACATAGTAAAAAGGCTAACCATAAGTTAGCATAGTGCAATGATTAATTGTGTTGACCTTGGGGGTCAACCCCCTTAAGGCAATTGAGTAACCTTTAGGGATACCATGTGCATTGTTGACCATTGTGATTGGCATTCGATGGCATTTTTTTAGCAGGCTGTTTTTGGACTCCATTCCATTTGAGTCTGGCTTGGCCGATAGGGTGGAGGTTATGGACTGAATGTGGATATTGGATAGTGGATAGTGGAGACTAAAGGATGATGGCGATGGATCCTTCAGTCCCACTATTGGTTTAATTAATGTTGTTTTTGGAACTGTAATGGGAGTTTTGAGCACTTGAAGGGAGCAAAATGGAGTATACAGTTTATTGCTGCATTTGGAATCCTTTTGGCATTGGTGAAGAACATGTTTGGCACAAGATATTGGAAGAGAGATAGCGTAATACATTATGGGGAAACTTCTCCTCGGTATTTTTTTGAATGCATGCTTAATATATATTGCTAAATGAACTGGGGCACGTGAAAGCACTTCCATTTGCTTGCAAATGAAAATGCTTTAATTGCATTCCACTTTACTGAAATTGTTCTCTGTATGAAACCGTGTATATGGTTTTATTCCACCATTGTGTTATAAGTTGAGGTTGAATGGTATATGCTGCCCTGAGATGGCTTATTGTTGTGGGTTCTCACCATCTACCCTTAGATTGCTCACGTTGTTGGGTTTGAGACCTCTTGTTGTCAATGCGGTTGCTTGATTTTGTGTCTCATTCTGTATTGCATACTATGAGAGATGGTTGCTTGGCCCACAATGATTGTTAGCGTTGGACGAGTTCCCTCCTGTCATATTGTTGATGGAAGGGAAGGGGGGCATCTACTCCAATGGAGGGCTCAATATTACCAATCTTTGGGTGTGGCATTTCTTTTGGTATTGCAGGTCCTCCTTGATAAATGATTTGTTGGGGATGATCTTCCTAGTTGAAGGAACTCAGTGGGGTTTGCAAAAGAATGCGTTGGTGTATTATAACCATGGAGCAGGCAGTTTTAGTAGCCTTTATTGTGCAAGTTTTAACTTATGGAATTATGATTTTCCTTGTAAAGGGATGGCCTTAAGTCCAAGTTCATTATTTCTTTGTACTCTGTGTATCAGCATCTATATACATATGACAGTGACTTTGGTAATTTGACCTTTGGTGGGTGATGAGCCTGGAGGGTAGCCCACTTGCATTGTATTTATTTCTTGTCTATGGGATCATGCTTAGCAATTCTGTTTCATGGGAAATTGTATGGAATAGAATGTAATACATATGGGGAGGTTTGTTTTGGACCTCTATGTACTTTGTACTAGTTATGATATAGATTTCTCGCTTTGAACAAGTCTGGAACAATGGAAATGGTTATGTTAGATTGACTTTTTGTCCTCGTTATTTCACATTGTGAAACAAACAAGGAATTAAGTAGATTGAATGGTTGACTGAACTTTCTTTTGAATGGGTGTGAATGAATAAAATGATTATTGTACAATTTGAGCTACGACCCTGAGATGAGAAAACTGCATGGTGTTAATAAGGCCTTGAACAATGTGTTGAACCCATAGTTCGCATACTCATATTCGGCAAGTATTTGGCAAAACCAAAAAAAATTGACTCTGCAAAAACTCAACAAGACTCAACGAATATTTGGCAATTTAAAAAATATGTGAAGTTCATTAAAAACATAAATTTTATGCAAAATATAGCTACAAAATGTATCAAATGAGTCTATAACAAGTTGGGGAAGTATTTTCTATTAGATTTGAATACAAATACAGTACAAAATCACATCATCATGCGAATACAACAGCCAACTGATAAGTGTTATGAATTTATGATGATCGTTATAAAAATTATAATCATAAGTTGCATATCTACAATTGCTTTTGAATTTGCTATAAAATCTCTTCAATTCATGCAAAGAATACTCAATAGTTGTGAGATTACAAGTGAGGGAGTGTGATGCATTTCTAAGACAAAAACCAGCGTTTTTTCAGCGTAAAATACACATTTTTCTTGTTTACCACGTCCCTGCCACGTATGGCGAGTTTTATCGCTAAACTCGCCGAGTTTTGGCGAGTATTGACGAATATTCGTCATTTTTGGGTAGCGAGATTTCTAGGCGAATATTCGTTCCAGTAGAAATCTGGCGAGTACTCGTTGAATAGGTAAACTATGGTTGAATCAAGGACTATTTTTCCCTCCTTACATGAGAATGAATAGTATGTTTTTGGCTATATGCTTTCTTGATTCATGACGCTAGTTGTTGTATTTATTACTTCAAGTCTATGTTTTCTATGTGACTTTGTATCTTCATACTCTGAGCATTGTGTTAAAAATTGTTGTTGCATTCATACATTTAAAGATGGCAAGAGTTTGAAGTTCTACTTGATGAAGAGGTTTGGGTGGTAAACCTTGAGATTGTGTATAAATATATGCCTATGAGCATTGACTTGGTTATCATATACACACACACACACACACACACACATATATATTTGCCTATGAGCATTGACTTGGTAAACCTTGAGGTTGTGTATAAATATATGCCTATGAGCATTGACTTGGTTATCATATATATATATATATATATATATGATAACCAAGTCAATGCTCATATATATATAATTTCCATTGGCTGGGTGTGTGAATGGATGATGGGGCATGTTGTGACCCCCTTACCTATTAGTCAAGTAATATGGCATTGTGTGAACACTAGTAGCAAGGTGTCATTGTATCTTTCCCTCTATGACTGTAATCGTTTTGTGATTTAGAGTAGACCTGTACAGTGAGCAGGGGTTTTGCACTCATCAATATATAGGCTGAGGGTTGTTCTTGTCTCCAACACTGTCGTGGTAAAGAGTGGGTGTCTGTTGATATGAGGTTGATATGAGGATTGGTATGTGTGTGCAATATTCTTTCTGTTGACTATATCTTTAGACTCTGAGATGAAAATGTTGTAGTATATCTGATAGAGATGTGTATATGACGTACAATGCATAAACTTAATCACCAAGTATGATTGAAGTCGTATTTAATCGAGTACCTTACTCTGTTGGTAAAGTGGCCTCTGGTAGTGTGTTTGGATGACTAGATGTTTTGGCATTATACATTGTCTAATGGAGACTGTCTTGGATATAAGTATATGAGCACCTTGTAAGTAAATGGTTTTGAAATCTTGTTAGATTATACAGGACACTATGATCCTCTAGAAGGTATGCACATAGACTTCTTGGACTGTTGATAATCTCGGTGCTGAGTGATGATCTTAATGAACTCAGAGATTTATGTGGCTAAATTCTTTCTTGCATGACCGATTGTGGCTATACTCTGTGACAAAATTGTGTAGTTGTGGAAATGTAAATCCTAATCTGTACTCCCATAAATGAATGGGGAAGCTATTGGTCAATGTATGCTCTATCAAATTAACTGAATGGGCTCTGCCCCTGATTTCTGAACTCTTAAATATTGTGTTGACTACTTTATGACCCTACATGGGTGACTTGCATATAAGTTTATAACCTGTGTTGGTATGAGGTATTGACTACAGCTCTGCCCCGTTTTGCTTGACTGTTATGAATAGTTTTAGCTGACTGTATCTCAGGAAGGTGTTCAGCATATTCACTTGACTGTGGAATGAATCTTAAGAGTTGATAAGGTCTCTGTTATGGTTATAGTATATTGTGATAAGTGTGAATGTAGATAACTTCTTGGGAGGCAGAGTATGGTGAGAGGGATGGTCTCCTTTGGAGTCTCAAGTTCCAACTTTGCATTGTATGATAGGATTGACTGTGTAGTAGAACCTAAGATGATGTTATTGTATGGGTGCCTCCATAGTAGCATCAACATAAGGCTTCCCGGCATGTACAATGACTTCATGTAGATGATTGTGTTGTGAAGGAGTTATGCGTGTAAATTATGGTACCACATTGATGGCATTTTCTGTGTTAAGGCATGAGCTTTTACTTCCTCTATGCAATGTACACGTAAATTTTGAATACCAACCATGAACTTATTGTGAGTCAGAGATAAATGATTGCTACAGGTCTTGCATTTCTTTATGGGCAGTTTCAAGAATTATGAGATCCGTCGTGGACTTGTTTTTCTATCTGTGCATTGCATGTTATAGACAGTAAATTGGTTGCATAAGGTTGATAATCATGAGAAAGATCTGAATAAGGAACTAAATGCTAGTATTAAGAACTAGAGTTTTTCTCCTCTTATAGTCAATGAGTGCCCTGTTCCTTCACCTTGTTGGGAATGAAAATACATATACATGTATGGATTGTGTGTTGGACCTTTGATGTATGTTCGTCTTGAATGAATGCTTGGGAAATTATCATGTTCTTGCATACTGATTTACTGTGATAAACTAATGAGAAACTCTTAAGGATGAGAGAAGATAACATAGGTATTGAAGCCCTGGTGGCTTATTGAATGCCATTTTGTCCTTGGCAATTACTCTAGTGGCACATATGTTATACAATGTTGTAGTAATGGAACTAGAATGTGACAAGTGACTCAACTTATGGGTGCTATGAAATTACTCAAACTAAGTGAAAAACTTGTATAAAGCTAAGAAACATTGTGTATGATTTCTCCTGGTCCTAAGGAGACATATGAGAAGACTTTTAGGAAAATGCATTAAAGTATGGTAAACTGTTTTTACTTTCAAGCAGTTTTAGTTGCATGGGCAGTTTAATTAGAATTACTTTTGTTATCCATCAGCTGCTTCTGCTGTAATATTTGATCAATTCAGTAACTCTGAAGCATTGCTGTTATCATTTAAAGCAAAATGAAGAGTTTTAGAAAGTTCAAAATTTTAAAATGTTGCATAAGGCACTTAATTTAAACTTTAAGTTGCAATTACAGAAAACAATGTCTATCATTCACATCTATCTTCAAGAGCAAAAAAGAGTGCACGTAATCAAAAGTAAATTAGTTTGAATGCAGCACTTGCAAGTCTTATGAGAGGGAGCAGGTAGAAGAAACCAACCACACATATAAGATGCACACAAAGAGAGAAATAATTGAGAAATCGATATGAATGTGCATGTACTACTTGATGTCACTTGATGATAAAATGCAATGGTACAATTTTGCAATTATTCTTGTCATTTTATCTAGTTTGGCCACTAGGGCATAAGGCCAGCATACACCAAGATATTAACCTCTAAGGCCAAGTAAGTTGACATAAAATATACAAATAAATGTTACTATATGTGAATCTTGCCACTCCTATCAATTCGACAAAACAAAAGGATACTTTTTGCAAAGCAAGTTCCAGATTTTTATGAGCCAAATTTTAGCAAACACCAGAAAACTTTCGCTGGTTTGGTAATTTCTATAGTCTTACTTCCTATCTCTTGAACAGAAATTTGTCCTGGCCTACATACCTCTAACATGAAAGATAGACTCATCTTTTCAGTTGCTGGAAGCACACAAATTGTCCTCTTTGAAGAAGAAATGAAAGACCAAGCAAGGCCCCACCTGGACGTTCGACCCTGGACAAATTCAGTAGTTTGTACTAGTGTAACGCCAGCCTTACGGAGAATTGGGATCAGAGATTTCAAGCTTACTTTTCTCCCCACCATTGTTGTATACCACCTATATCAGCAGATGTACAAAAAGTAACAAACTAAACAAATTCATTGCTAAGAATCCCCTTTGGAAAACCACAATGTTTGGACCTAACCCAGGCAATTATTAAAAAGCCCACCTGATACGCTCCTTCAGTTGAACACTGTCTTCAATAATACGGGTGATAAATGCTTGCTCTCCACCAGGACAAACCATCTCCTCCATAGTTCCACCGCATGCAGTTCTAGGATTCGAATTTGTTTCTTCCATGCTCTCAAAAAAAGGAGGATTGCACATGCAAAAATCAAAGTGCTCACCTTCCCTTATAACTCCCAAAAGTACTGATGGACCCTTGTAATTCTTGGAGATGCTACCAGAACCTTCAAAATGTGGAACTTCCAAAGATAATAGTTCTAAGGGTTTTGCCTCTTTGCAGGGTTCCCTGTCCTTTAATGAGGTAGATACTTGTGAATTGCCGTCCAGAACATATTGCTCTGAAGCATTCTCTGATATATTGCCACCAGAGGAGAGCCCCTCCGATGAAGCTGCCTTGTAACTTTGGTTGAACACAATCTTTCCAAACATTTCTTCCCCTGCATTCCTGATCTCAATCAGCTCAACGAGGTGTGGGTTGCTTTCAACATTCTTTTGGGCCCATTCAAGGGCAACTTGGGTCACATCTGTAGTCCCCAAAAACGGAAAGAAGTCAATGCCAGCCTACATATGTGTCTGTAAAATTCAACTTGTGCAAAGCTTTTCCTTTCAAACGTAAAAGGACTTTCTATAACAAGACAAAACACGTAGCAGATATTCCCACGGTCCTACAAAACCTCGATATTGAGCATGGATAGAACTTTATATTGTCAATTACCATTGTTTAAAAAATTCAAACACTTGGACACCAAGTTGTAAAATTTTAGCTTCAGACAAGTATATGAGTGTGTATACTCCAATATTTATTCAATTTGCGAAGCATTTGAGATGTATAAGAGAGAGCAAGTGAATATATATATATATATATATATATATATATATATATATATGAGGAGAAAGCAAAGCAGCGCACCTGTAGCCACAAAGCGCCATCCATGGAGAGCAGCACCAATGAGTGGATAAATACAGTTGGCACCTGTTCCTATGTCAAATCCTGTCACACCATTGTTTTGGCTTTGGTTTGACAAAAGGTGCGAGGAAAGAAGGTCCTCGATCCAATGTATGTAATTTAATCGGTTGGGCACTGTAGGGCACAGCTGCCCATCTGGAATCCACCTGTGCACATTTCATAAGAAAAAGAAGTAAAAAAGAAGAACCTGTGCAAAAATGAATGGTGACGACTCTGAGTCTCTTACCAGTGAATGGCGAAATGATGGTGGAGGAGAACCCGAGTGAGCTCCCTGGTAGCGTTGAAGTCGGCCCAATCAATTTTGGGGCGGCCATTGTGTCCGTAGAAAACATAAGGGTGAAATGAGGGGTAGAGAGACAGTAAATTGTGGAAATCGGGGGGAGTTTCCGCGTACTTGTTGCTCCCGCTCCTCTTGCGCTTCCCACCCATTCTTCGAGATATCATTAGGTAGATACAACGAGGCCCAAACATATTTCAAAGCTTCAAATGGTACCTAGACCTAGAGTAGTCAAAAGTTGCATGATGTCAAGTGTGAAAGTTTTAAGGAATGATCACATCTACATTACACATGATTCATAAGGTTGGACCCTCTCTAAAACCAATAATCAACAAATATTTGATTCAGCCTTTTATTCAACCAATATTCATTTAATATCACTTATCCTATTTGATAGATGATTGACTCTATTTCAGTAAATGTTATTTTATATTAATTATGTAACTCTCTAAATGTCAATTTGATTTACATAATGTGTGTGTGTGTGTTTGTGTGTCTTATTTCCCTCTAAACTAATCTAGCTATAACACGTTGTCTGATAAAGTTAACTAAAATATTCAAATTTTAATACTGAAAATATGTTAACTCGTATTACAACTTTAGTCGTTATGTAATTAGGGTAAATTTTAATTAATGACTTATAATTAGTATTAATAATTTAATTGGTTATATGATATAAACACACTAAATAATTGTATTAAATTTTTTCACATTAAATTTGGTTGATGGAAAAATAATACAATATATCATGTACTATGATACATTGAGTGTTCTTATGTTACCAACAAGATCAATTTAGTACACAAAACAAATCAATGAATCAAATAATCGTGTGTTCTACATTAATTCACCAACGGAATGATATATAATTGTGGGGTGCCACAATCGAAAGGTAGGCCTATCAATCATACATGGAAAAACTTGACTATAGTGGAGGAGCCTCAAATTTTTAAAATGTGAGTCAATGTGAGGAGCCTCGACTATACATAGGGTTCCTATATAGATCTAGGTATTGTCATTTGACAATCACAATTGATTGTGGCATTGTCTCGGATAGTCATGGGGGATGTTATAGAACAAATCGTACTTGGAGACATGCAAAAGCACCCATAACTACTTATAGTTACATGGAGATACCTACATTTACCCTTACTTGAAGATATTTGGCAATCTCAGTCGTTAAAGGTGTTTTCATAGTACCCAAAATTTAATCTTGTAACACTTGGCAATATCAGTTTGGAATTTATTCCAACATTACTTCATTTACCTATTCATTGAACAACTTAAACCTTCATACTCTATTACATACCCTAAGTCCACTAAGTCATGACTATGGCTCTAGCTTAGCATTTCACGAATCATTGAACACTTAACATGACACATCTATAGACTATCTCTACATTAGCTCCTATCTCAAAACTAATTCTAGTTTATCTTAGACAAGTTGGTGGGCCCAATGCATATTCAGTTGATAAACATGTCTACAAACTATGAAGTTATCCCTTATATTTGTAAACAATCATCTTTTCGAATGTACAAGCAGGTGTTATTTCTAGGTCAATTAAAAAGGAAAACATTCGAATACTCGCCAATAAGAACATATCCACCCTAAGATATTAGAGGTATCTAGGGATCACATAACAAATGCACACTCTAATAAGATCATTGAGAAAAACATTAAATAACATTTTCCTTATAACACAACTTACAATAAAGATATTCAAAATTTAATTATACCTCTATTATTACATTAACTCCATTGTAATCATGTCAAGTATCAATTTTCAAGTGTGAGGGCTAAATCGAGGGATCCATATTGTTTACATTATTTATTGCTCTTCATCTCATCATAGGATTAGGCGAAATACATGTGGCTTGATCCCTCTTCAGAGTATTGGTACATATTGTAGTGTTCATCACATCAATGGGGTATAGTGAGGTCGATTTAGTGTAAATGATGACTAACTCCTTTTTAGGTTAACAAGTGGTTAGAATCAATATTTAGTCACATCATTGTTGTCGCATTGATCTAAACATAAGATATATCTCTAAAGGCATAGGTGAACCAAATCTTAATACCAATTCTTAGCTCTAAATATCATAGGACACATTTATAGCCTCTGAGACAAGTTCAATGGATGAACCTCACATGTGCTTATTTTATGGTTCCCAAATTTCATAGGTAACTTAAAAACATCTAGATACCCTTCTCTGCATAGTTTCATCTCACCATGAGACATGTTGAGCTCGCTGCAAGGTGACATATTTCTATCCTTGAATCCATGATTTTACTTTTACTAATAAATTTATGGCATATCTTATGACACAATCTCAACACATAATTCATATTTATTAGGATTATTCTCTTGTTAATATGCATTATATTTACAACCAACAATTAAAATTTAGGAGTGTAAACCCTATATTTCATATTACATTTTGGTGAACTCACTTATATATTGATTCATGCAACCCATGGTTATAACCCTCTTTTTTACGGTTTCATGTTTCATTTCAATCTTGTTGAATTTTAATCTAATAATTAGACTTAAGGTTTTTCTTAAAAACAATTACCCTAATTTCAACAATCGGGAGCTTAAGGAGGTCTTATATTCAATTAGGATTGATATTAGATTATAAATCACACAAGTCTAGAAGTATATTAAGTGATTTAGGGCATCCAATGTTATTAGGGAATATGTTAAATATAGAATAATTACAAGAGGATAATGCACTTAGTGATTTAACCTATATAAATTTCATGAAATAGGTTTAAAGGCATTTGAAATAGGTTATACATTCATATTTATTAATTAAATAATCAACATGCAAATCAAAATATAGCTCAAAGCAATAAACAATGTAAATGATAAGGTACAATTGTTTAAATGACATGAAGGGAGTGTGTTTAGTTGATATAGAGGTATATAAGACAATCTAGAAGTACAGGTTGACTTTGAAAATTAATGAAGACTTGAAAGTGATTTCTTCCTGAAACTGAATCTAGAATATCTAAGTAGACAAGACTATATATGTCAAGACTCTAGTGGAGTATGATTTGATCCTCTTATGTATTATTTCATTTACTTTTTTGTTAGGATTCTATAAATTTTGGTGGTCATCGGTGGTTTGGAAATTTACTTCACTATCATAAATTTAGGTTCACAAAAATGTGACAATGTGTGTGAGATATATAAGTAGAATTCTTAGCTCAAAAGAAACAATGTGTTCCCATGTCAGATTTGTTCTAATAGTCTACATTGTATAACATGGAAGGTAGTGGCCACCATGGGAATCCTATATCTATGCACCAAGGGGTTATGTGTGGTAAAAACCACGACACACAAGTAATCAAGCAAGCTAACAGGAAAATAAGCATACAAGTAAGTTAGTATATAAGTAAGATTTCATGAAGTAAAAAAACATCTAGTAGAAATCTAGAATACAAGTGAGAAATTATGTAACCAAGTAAGTAATCAATAAGTTATAAAGGAAGGTAAGCATATACATAATACAACATATAAGTAGATAAGTAAGGGCATAAGTGTTAGTCATACAAGAGGATAAGAATCCAAAAACATGGACACAAAAGTGTCACACATAAAACACCTTACAATTTTGCACACTAGCCAACATCCTATTCAGCTCTGATTCCACTATTTTATATTTCTAGCACCCTATACAGAGCTGCCCATTAGGGTCATGAGCACTCAGGCGCTACTGTCCCCTCTACGCACTTCTATCCTCCATTTTTCTAAATTTTTCAGATGTTACATCTTTCATGTCTTTTTTTACTACCCTGGGTCGACCTTTCACTTGTTAATGACTAAACTTAAGAGAATGAATCACACACACACACACACACACACACACACACACACACACACACACACACACACACACACACACACACACATGTGTGTGTGTGTGTGTGTATGCATATGTATATGTATATGTATATGTATGTGTGTGTATGTATATATATATATATATATATATATATATATATATATATATATATATATATATTGTATGTGTGTGTGTGTGTGTGTGTGTGTATGTATGTATGTATGTATGCATGCATGTATATGTATATGTATATGTATGTGTGTATATATACATATATACATACATATATATGTATTTATATTGTATAATGTATGTATATAATGTTATACATACATATATACATATATATTGTATATATGTATGTATATACATGTATATACTACATATTACATATATACATACATTAGGTAGGTATATACTATATATGTATGTATGATATATCATGTATATAATGCATACATATATACATATAGACAGAAGAGAGAGAAGATGATAAGCATGAAGAGGGAGGGGAGAGAGGTGAGAGAATGTAGGGGAGGGAGGGAGAGAGAGAGAGAAGTAGATAAGAGAGAGAGAGAGAGAGCGAGAGAGGACAGCCGGACAGAGAGAGAGAGAGCGAGAAGACAAGAGTATATATACATATATCGAGTATAAATTTAGATAGATAATATTCTATATATATATGTATATATATGGAATAGACAATAGATACATCTCTGTTAATCCATCTATAGTATGTAAATAAGTATACTATAGTTAATATACTAATATAAATAGGATATACATATATATTATATAGTATAATTAATATGTAGTATATATTGTATATATGTATGTATATACATATCATACATACGTACATACACACACACACACATATGTGTGGTGTGGTGTGTGTATGTATGTATGTAATGTTATTATACCGTACATAATATGATACATATATATAATATATAGCATATATATAATAAGTATATATGTGATTGTATAAACATATATATGTATATACTATATATACATATATGTAATATATACATATATATACATTATGTATATATACATATATATGTATATACATACATATACATATACATAATACATATATATATATATACATACATACCATAACATACATAACATATATTATATATATATGAGGTATATATATATAATATATATAGTATATATTATATATATCATATATATAATAATATATTATATACGTGTCTTATTTAACCTCATTAGGGGGAAAGCATTCAAGAGGCAAATACTATTACGAGAAGCTAATATTTTCTATCTACTATAACAATGACTGTATTTTGGGACTGCATACTTCATTGCATAGGAGGTTTTATTCTGAATTCCATACCACACATCTTACATTGGGACAAAGTAGTTGTAACTCGTTATTCTTTGTGCAACCGACACTAGGGCATCCTAGCTCAAGGGACACTATTATAATCACACACACACACTAGAACTACATTAAGTCTGAAATGTAGTGCAACACTTGTGACAATCACATTGGGCTTACTGTTGAGGTCATTCTGACTCAAGCATATGCATATTTTTATTCATCTAATATGCGCTTAAGTATTGTGTAGGAAACTAGGGCTTCTTTTACAATTACAAGTGTGATAAAGTAGAAGTACAACAAACCTGACGCAACCTCCAACGAACTAAAGGTGAAAAGAAGTGACACAGAAAGAACCATAATTGAATATGCTCTATAGACACTAGCACCCAGAACAAACGCTAACATTTAGATGACCCTATCCCATTCCAGGTGTTCCTATCTCTAAGATCATCACATTCCAATTTTTGATACATAGCTTATTTAATCCAGAATCTACCTTTCAATCATGTTCATCAATTTAGAATTAGTCAAGACCTACAATTACAAGTTGATTCGTCTTTATCTCTTATCTTTCACGCTTGCTTATACTTCTTTAGCTAGATCTTGCTTGAATACTGTTATATTTATTGGATCATTAGTGTCCTTACATTAGATTTAAATTTCATTAAATAATTTGGTGAGCTCGTTCCTTACATTTCCCTTGTCGGATCTTTCATGGCCCCATACCTTTGATTCCAATGCTTCCCCATTCTATATCCAAGTTCAACTTCGTAATCTCCTTATTAAGTATGTCCTAGTTAATCCTAGATATGGTCTTGATATATGAACTATATCCTTTCTCCGTCAAATAGGACTTTCTGCTACTCATCTCAATCCATCTACTCTTTTTATATGTGGCTTTGATGATACACCTAAGTAAGTATTGGGCACAATCTCTCTTCCCCTTACTCTGGGATCTTGCACTCTTGATGTTCTATGTCAGGTTATGCCTCATGATTTCTTGTATATTATCCTTCTAGGTCATCCTTGGTTACATATTATGCATACAGTTCTTTCTACCCATGCCCTTGTTACACCTTCTTCCATGGATACTACTACAATTAATTCCACACCTCATGTTGTTACTCCTTGTGATATTCCCCTCATACACGACATTTATGACATTTCCTACATTGCAAGTCCCTCTCCTCTTGGGATGCACCCTAGTGCCACTGATTTATAACATCAATTTTCTATTAGAACCCATGATACTTCTCTCATTATGTCTCGCTCTCAATGCACTTCTATTGATCATATGCTTAGTGCTTCCAATGTTACATCTATCTTTGCACCTTCTTCATCACAAGTTAGAGCATTGTATATTGATTTGACAATGATTCCTAATGCTTTCACTTTCTGAATTTCTATGCATGATTCATTTACTATGGTTTCACCTTATCTTGTTACATCCATAGGGGAAATCAATTCTCCTCTTTCCACATTTTTTTATATGGCCATAGGGGATAATTCATACGACTTTATTGCTTATGATCTTCCCAAATTGCACTTTTTACTTCTAATAAGTCTTGTGTCTCTCCTTCCATTGCTTGACATTGATATTGATGAGCCTCTTAGCATTACATATGTTACACATCTTTTGACTCACATATCGATCCTTATGTTTGTACTTTCCTTTTCGACTATTGCCAACATGCAATGTTACACCTATTCTATTTTCTCCTAATGGGAACAACCTTATTTTTTATACACTTCCTACTCGTCTAATTGGGACCTTGGACTCTATAGGGTTTTCCCCTCACCGTGTTGACATTATTCTCTGGCAGTTCTTGTGTTTACCAAAGTTCTACCCATTCTAGTTTCTCCACATACATGAAACAATCCTACTCCGCATGTTATGATACATACACTTTAACACGACACCAGGTCATTGCTTCATGTTTACATATGTTTATCTTCTTTAGCAAATTATGGGTCCTTACATACTACTCTTAATGCATAGATCATATTGGCATTCACATTTGGGGGCATCCTAATTCCCCCACACTATGCAATGACACACTATTGTTCGTAGTTCATACTTGACTGTTGATGTCATCTTTATCTCCAAGTGGGATATTATTGAATTGTGGAGCTTAATCACTTCGTTGGCATGTTTTTGCAGAGTTATTAGAATACACAGTAACCAGCATCGGTTGACGAACCACCGTCTGTCACCCATGGACCGGTATTGGTCAAGGAAGGAGGAAGTGGCATCGATTAGGGCTAATCGACATCAATTAAGGCTAACTGACATCGGTTGCATGTGTGTTACTATTATAATTAATTTGTAGGAATTAGATCTATCTTTAGTTGTAAATTGAATATAATGGTTGTAATTACATAACTAAAGTGCCCTAATATTGTAGACTTATATATAAGCATAAAGCTAGGGTTTAGAAGGCATAATTCAATTGAGAATAGAGATAAGTTACCTTTGAGAGAAAAAAGAAATTTGTAGAGAAGAAAGTAGAGGACATCCAAAAAGGTGTGGAAGATTGTAAATATTCATTGTATTTTCTTTGTGATAAGAAATTGGTTATTTGTTGGTGGACGTAGCCCACTCTGGGTGAACCACGTTAAATCTTGTGTATTGTTTCTTCTTTTTTATTTCTGTATTGATTGTTTTTATGCTTAGATCTGATTAATATATCTTTACAACTGGTGTGTTAACCCCAACACTGAAAGGATGGGTGTTGAAGATTGTTATCTCAAATATCAGCTACTCTACTGATATGGGAAGCTTTGTGTGCCAAAAGAAGAAAGGATTTTGTTGACGAGGGAAGCACATACGCCAAAAGTAGCAGGACATTTCGATGTTAGTAAAACCTTAACCCACTTGCAAAGGTACATGTATTGTCCCAATATGCAAGAAAAAGTGTCAAAATTCATAAGAGGATGTAATTTTTGTTGTATAAGCACCTTAAATCAAGAAGGAAGGTTTGTATATGCCTTTACTATCCCCTACTTGTCTTTGGGAAGATATTTCTATGGATTTTGTAGGAGGACTACATGTGTCTAAACATGGCCATGATTATCTATATGTTGTTGTAGATAGGTCCAGTAAGATGTGTGTTCTTATGGAATGTAAAAAGATAATAAAAGCATACGAGGCAGCTGAACTTTTCTTTTCTAATGTATGGGTGCATTTTGGTTTGCCAAAGTCTATTATTTATGACAGAGATTCTAGGTTCTTAGGGAAGTTTTGGACTACTTTATGGGACAAGATGGACACCAAGTAATAGAGAATCGTGACCTTCCATCCACAGACATATGGGAAAACAAAGGTAGTAAACAAGACTTTGTTGCAGTTGATCAAATGGCATAATAGCAAATATTCGTGGACTTGGGATGAGTCCTTAGCCTACATTCAACATTCCTATAACCAGGCAGTACATACATCCAATATGAAGTCACCATTTGAAGCATTCTTGGGATATCTACCTACGAATCCACTAGACATAACAGTTGGGAAGCGGGAAGAAGGGGAGATACGTGATTTAGAGGTGACTAGAGCAGTGAAATTCATTAAGAAGATCCATAAAATCCATCTCAAAGTGAAAGAAAAATTTGAGAAATCTCAATCCAAGTATTAGGCTAGACGTGATCAACATCGGAGGGAACACAAACTTTATGTTGGAGATAAGGTTTGGTTTTACTTAACCATGGAGAGATTGCAAGGCCAAATAAGTAAACTGAAGCCATTGTGGTATGGACCATTCACTATACTAGAGCAGGTTGGAGAAAATGCCTTCAGGCTTGATTTTTCACCATTCATGTGGATGTACTCAGTAGTAAAATGTTAGAAATTACACCTATATGAGCCATACATGCTTGACGAAGAAGAAGAGTTTCAGTTTCTACCTTCCATAGAATATTGCATCTTGGATTCACGAGGTGAATTGGTGGAGGACATAGTGTTGTAGTAGAAAATAAAATAGACAAGGAGAGGTCCACAGGAGTCTTGGTAGGTTGGACTAAAAGTGAATACACTAAGGTAGGCCCAGTGGTACTCGAAGGAGCAAGTGATGGAATTGTTTCCTCGTCTACTCCCCCACTAAAATTTTGTGGGACCAAAAGCCTCCTGAGAAGGGGAGGTATGATCCATATGGATCTAAGAAGACTCCACTTCATCAAAACAACTAGTATTAGAAGGAAAAGTTATAAAAATGCATAGCATACTGTAAAGTTACAGAACTACCCCTCTATGCAGAGAGGTGGTTGTGTAACTGCCCCTACATCGAACGATGGTTGTGTAACTGTCAGTCTACAGATATCGGCGGTTTGTTCACTTATCACAGAAAAATAAAAAGAACTCCATTAATGGTCATAGAACTCAAACATTTCGATCGTGTCTCTTCCTTAGATGCCTCTTCCCATTCTCCAATGCACGGGAGGATATGAGAAGTAAGTATTTAAGCAAGAGAGTAAGTTGGAGTTATTCATTTGACTGTTGGGAGAAGTAAGAAAGAAGAATTTAGTGTTGGAGTTGAATTATATAAGCAAGGAGTGCAAGAACATAGAAGGAAAATATAGAGGGTAAGTGTTTATGGTGTTTACTTCCTTCATCTTATTGTACTCTGTATCTATTGAATTGGACAAATACATATAAGTGGGAAGAAAGAGCAATTTCCCTTCCCGACTGGTTTTCCCTCAAATTTAGGGTGTCCAGGATAAAAATTTGGTGTCTTGTTGGTTTCAATTCCTTTTCCTTTCACTGCAAATAATTCTAAGCACAAATAACTTTTCACTAACTTCCACAATCTGTCATTTTTGAAATTTGAAAGTAGAACAGTATTTTCTTTTTGGTCTTGTAAATTATCAGAAGATTAGAGGTTTATAGATCATTTTTATTTTGACATTTTCATTGGTTGGCTTATAAAATTCAGCGAGATCATCCCATCCAATAACATTTGCATCAATAAGATATTGAATTATGTGATGAAGCTTAATACACTGATATTTCAAGTGACTAATACATCTATGATAATTATAGTAATCAATTTGAATTAAAACTCTTACTCTGAGGCTTGCTTGCATCAACCTCAAATGGAGGAGGGAGAGATAAGAAATTACAATTAAGCAATTGTTTTAATACAATATGTGGGGCACAATGTAAGTGAGTGAAATTTCGTCATGTGGGTTGAAGTTGCAATGTAGTTGGTTTAGTAATAACATTGACAGTATCCTTAGAAGAAACCTTAGTATCATCAATCTTTCCTTTGAATGTGGATTTACTTAGATACTTGGCATGATATGTAGTATAAGTGCTAACAACATACTTGATTTTGTTCATATGTAACAACTTAGCTTCACACTCTATAAGTGTATGACATATATGGTTAAAATATTGAAACTTATCAAATATTAACAATTATTGCAAGGGAGAAAGCAAACTTTGTGTAAAGAGCTCTTATAATTAACTGTCAACTAAGATACTACTAAAATTAACAAGCATCATCTTGTATCATAAGATATAATCATTAATAGGTTCATTAGATCATTGTCTCATTTTAGATAGTTGTGCATAATAAATTTTGTCCCCATTTTTTATAGAGAGTTGTACTAAAAAAATGATTTTCCAAAGTAGCAAAAGAGTGCACAGAGTGTGCGGGGAGATCATAGGACCATTTCAAGGCAAATTCCTTAAGACTTTTGGGGAAGATTTTGGTGATTAAGATGTCATAAGAGGCATAATCAAAGAAATCCATATGAAATGATTGCAAATGTTAAGTAGGATCCCCTTTTTCACAATGGATAACAAGTTTAGGAGCAACAAGACCAATAGTAAAATGGTAAAAAACCAGTTTGGGTGCAAGTGGGTTATGAAGCAGTTGGGTAGAATTTATAGCATGAGAGGAAGCAGATGTATATTTTAGTGATTGTAAAATTTGAGCACTTGTGTGCTAGATGAATTAGTGTGTGAACCATTATGATTGGATATAGGATGTGTAGTAACAATATCAGTTGCAAGACAAGGCATAAAGACATTATGCATTGAAATATTAGGTGTCCCTGAGGATTTAGGCAACGTATATGTAGGAATAGCATATGTCAGTAAAGTGGAAGAATGTTGAGACCACTCAAAAAGGGATTATTCATTAGATTTCAAATCACGAGAAAGCTTAACACCAATAAGTATTTCAATTATATGCTCAGTGTGGAGGGGATCTTTATGAAGTTATTTGTGGAAATGAGAAACAAGTTCCAGTTGTTCATTATCCATAACATTTCCTTCATCATGGTTGTAAAGATAAGAATGTTCACTATGAGTTTCAATATCATATAATGGGACCTCATTAACAGGGTCAAGCATAGATGGATTGATAACAATATGCAATGGGGAATAGGCCATGCTACTATGAAACTTATGAGTAAGAGGATAAGCTTAATATACTTAATAAGTTGATTGGTAAACTGAGCACCATGTTGGAATGGCAGAGAAAGAAATCATATGTAATCTGAAATAATATGAGATAACTAAGAATAAATGACAACATATACTTCTGAAAAATGAGAATCCCTAGGATTTGGAATACAATTTTCAATTAAAATGTCATGTTCACCATAATGTTTATACCCTTATTAGATGATATAAAATTTAGATTATTGAATTAAGTACACTAAAGGATATAAGGGGAGATATATACGGTTATTCTAATTAACTAACTTCCAATATTAATTATTCAATATCATAACAACACATTAATACTTGCAACTAATGTATGAAACAATATATGAACTTGAAACACGGCGAGATGAGTGCACTTAGTTGTTTACATATGGATATATGAAGTTCTAGGTGTGCAAATTGGTAGAACAATGAGTTTTGAAACTAATGATGCTTCTTTCCTTGAACTACGACTGGAAATTGACCTAAGACAGGATTGTACAACTCTTCCAGGACCATATGTATAGTTTTGAGCCTACTATACGATCTGAGACTTTCTTGGATATTGGCTCTACAACGTTTTAGTACTATCATCTACTTAAAAATGTCTCTCAGTGTCAAACCCTAGTTGTTAGTCATGCTGTGAAGCTCTCTAAGCATCCTAAATGATATCTCAAACCCCAAGCATGGTTGGGATACCCTAAAAATAAACATTAGTTGGGTTATGGGCAACCTCGTGTACCACCAAAATTTGCACTACTCCAAAGAGACCTCGAACCACATGTTGTTCTCCACCTAGAATGTGATATCTGAATGAATGTAACTAGATTTTTCAACCTCTTTCAAAATTCTTGAATTGAGTTCGTCTCTTGCTAAAATACTCGGAAAAAGGATGTTTGAGTGCTTGTAGATGAGATAGGTTGATTCCTTGACCTAGTGAGAATATTCATACCTAATGTGGTTGGTCACCTGATGAGTGTGCATGTGCTTTTTCAAGACTTAAGGAGCCTTGGGTTCCTTTTGCAAGAGTAGGAAGTGAGTGTATCAATTTAGTGTCATAGGATTTCTAGTTTAGCAAATGAGGTAGTGTTAACTTGGTTATATATGGCCTTAAAGGTAAATTATCAAATAAAGGCTTACTCAGAGGGAGGAAAGGACCCATCAAATGTGAAATTGAAAGCAAAGTTGGAGGAAATATAGGTGTAAAACCATAAAAACAAGTTAGGACCAGATATAAATTATTGACCAAACTATATGGCCTTAACCAGTGATGAGAAACATGAAAACTGGATTTTGTGTCCTTTCAAGTTGACTTAGCCTATGGGTTTTATATATTTAATTAAAATAATTTGATGACATGTCAATGTGTAGGGATAAGTAAGTTAGATAAGAGACCTCGGGATATACAAATCAGGAACATGAAGGTTGTGTTTGTCTTAGCAAGAGTGCATTTTTAAAACCAGATGTGTCAAAGAGTAAATTGCCAAATTTTAATGTTTACAGATTTACCTCACTGTGGTGACCAATGCTTTTGATATTTTAGGTTATACATTCACCTAGGTGATACGTGGAACTAATGTTCATACATGAGATGAAGGAAGAACTAGCTTATACTTTCATGTTTTTGTTGTTGATTTCACTTCCCACCAACATGTTTTTGTATCCGCTTCCATAGATTTTTTGGGTGTGGCTTTCTCTGAGATGGAGGCTCTAATTTATGTGGCATTATATTTTAGTTGTTGAAGAGTTTGTGAAGTGGTTGGTTGCTCTAGTAAGAACATTTAAACTTGTAGATATTGTTACCCTAATGACTTTAGGTGTGTTATTATGAGATTTAGGGTGTCGTGGGTGCCTTTTATAAGTGTTGGAAGTGAGTGTATAAATTTAATGCCATATAATTTCAATTTTACTAAATGAGGTAGTGGTTACTTGCTTATACAGGGTTCCATAGTTATTTATATAAGAAAGGATGACTCAGAGGGATTATAAGAACCAACAATAAATATGAAATTAAAAGTAAAATTGGATAACATATGGGTCCAAGACCATACAAATCAGTTAGGATCAGATATAATATCCTAACCAAACTGCACGTCCTTACCCAAGGATGGAAAACTTGCAATATGAAGTTTACAACTTGTTACCTAGTGTTTGTCTATGGAGTTTATGTGTTATACTCTTCGAATTTGATGACATGGTAGTGTGTAAGGATAAATAACATACAATGGAATGTGTTAAGCAGGAATGGGAAGGTTGTATTTATATTAACAAGAGTGCATTGTCAAAACTAGCAGTGTCAAAGAGTGAATTTCCAAATATGAGTGTCTACACAACCCTGACAGAGGTCTAAAGCACACTCAACTAGGTTATTGAATCATGTTTCCCTAGCTAGAGACCCTGTAAGCCAAATCAAGTTAATCATGTCAAGCCAATGTTTCTCATCATCAAGTGATCAAATTACAAAATCTAGTTGCATCTATGTAGATATCATATGCTAGGAAGAGTACTACATGTGGTTTAAGGCCTCTTCAAAGTATTTCCAATGTAGGTGGTGTACGAATTGCACTTCAACCTAGCCTCTAAATTTTTTTCAATGTAACCTAATTTTAGTAAGGGTTTGAAGCTAGTTTACATCTAATAGAGAGTTTCATACATGTGTGATGCTTAGTGTATCAGAGAAAATCACATCATAGGCATTTACCATGACATGAAAAGTTGTAAAATTCTAATGCATCACTATACAAAACCATTCACCCTGCATTTGGCCATTTAATGCTTTAATACACTCTAGATAGTTTCATCCCTACTTAGTTTGTACTCCCAAATCCATAAATGAAACATTGTTAGATTATTTCTTCTAGACACCCTAAAATCACTCACCTATTCTCAATGTAATCCCAATACACCCTATTATTCACCCATTTGTGATTAATTGATTAAATTAATTAATTTATATACATTGTACCCTTTGGATTAATCAAATTAATTCCTAGTACCCCTTGTTCTAAGTTAATTATTATTTATTAATTAATTAAGTGTGTGCATATAACAACCACTTTGGAATCCACTTAGACTCCACTTCACCATTCCAGTCGACTACACTTATAGAATCCTAGAAAGGTGGGGGCAATTAAATTACACGTACAACCACCTTTCTGGATGCAACTACTGTAATTAATCTCATTACTTGTGGAAAAATCGCAGCACCCTCCAAATGACTTGCATGCGAATGGGGCATTTAGTGTGATTGTGTAACATGGGTACCACCTCTCAAGTTGTATGACTTGTAGCTTGAGGTGGACCTCCAGAGAAGGTCGGCTTCCTCTTCCTAAATCTAGCACTAACACTACTCCTAGAAGGGAAAATGCAGATAACTAAACCTATCCTAACCATTCCAAAGGACTAGGGAGAGAGAGAGGGTTAGAGAGATGCAAGAAAATGAAATCCTAATCTAACAATGGTGATAATACCAGAAAAGGGTGTGTTGGAAAATCCACAATGCATGAAGATGGAGGTGGATGAACCTAGAGAAGGTGGTCAAGCACCACATATCAGAACTGCACTTAAAACCACATTCAGATAAACAAAACACCACCTTCAACCCTGTAATGAAACCATAAAAATGCATAAAACACATGGACAATGATGAGAGCCGGGGAGTGACAAAAAACTCATGCAAGGTTAGAAAGATTAACACAAAATATGATTTTATTGCTCCATGATATGCAGAGTACATCTAGTAGGAGGAAGGCATGAAGTTCCATTACATTACTCAGATGGGAAGGTTTGAATTCCTACAACTACCCTTAGCCAAGAGGAAGAAGAGGGGGTGCATTTAAGGAGAAATTTCCAAACCCCAGGCATCTGTGTACCCCTATTCACATTTATAGAAGAAAATGAGGAGTGATGGGAAGTAATTAATGATGCCCAACCACCCATTAAAGGTAATTCATGCTTTTAGGCTTACCATTTAAACATGTATCTCCCTCCTCAATTTTATCCTTGAAAATCTCACCAAAATCCAAATTTTATCCCTTCATTTTGTTGGGTTCGGAAAGACCTTTCTAACGACTATAAATTTGTTGGATTCTAATAATCAGGGAGAAAGATATTCATGTTTTTATGAAGGGTGCATTTTTGTGTTTAAGGGCTCCAACCAGCTCCTTCCCACTCCACCAAGCCATTTTCTTCACCAACCAAGCCACCTAATTCCACCTTCCACCCTGATTACCATCAACCCCTCTAAGTTGACTCGGGGGTCAACTCGCCCTTAAAACTTTGAGTGACTTACCTTTCGTTTAGCGGGTGCGGGTTTCATTTTACACCGACACGGCTTGATGACTTGCATCATGTCGATGCAAGTATGATCTCACACCCGAAACCTCTCCGTTTGGTTCACCACATGTCCTTTGGCAGACCTTGTATTTGCCTCATCCATTCCCGACCAATTTTCCCGATATGTCTCGCCTCGGGACACACGTGCCAAACCCTGACGACCCCAAGCTACATGTCATGTTCTACGGGAGCGAAACCTTCTCAGCACATGCACTTCGACATTTCTCGTGTGCGTCGGATCCACAAAACACTCATCGACCAAATTTCATGTTTTGCAAGTGTGGATCTCGTGCTGCACAAACATCTCCCCTAGCTCGCATGCAAAGTGTTGCATGTCTTCTGCATCTGCTTCTCAACTAGCCCTGACCAAATTTCACCCTGTGCATCGAGCAATGATCATACCTGCTGACTTTACAACGTTGCTCAGCTCACCGTGTTGGCTCAATGAGCCAATTCACCTCCCCACACTGCGTATGCTTGAACTCCCGCTGAGCTCCCACCATGACTCTCTCGTCTGTGATGTAACCAAGCCGCGATCACCATCCACCCAACTTGACTACACCAACATGAGCTCGCCCAGGCCATATAAGAATAAGCTCTTTTTAGCTCGGTTGCCCTTGGAGGCCCCAATAGGGCATTTTATCATTTTTTTGCATTTTTTAGAGCTTTTTCTCGATTTATTCAAACCATAGGGCAAAGGGGGGGCATTAAAATGCCTTGAATCCTATTTTTGACATTTTCCCATTTTTCATGCTTTTTCAATGAGATATGGGCCTGGGAGGCATGTTTTCACCCGTGATGGAGTTCTTTAACACAAATTGCCTGATTGAGCCCATATCTTCCTGAATGCCTTGCAGTTTCTCCCAAATCCTAAATTTTACCTATAACCCTAGATTTCATTGTGTTGGCCCTACCTGATGTTTGGTCCAATTCTACCAAGTTGTCCATTTTACCCGGGGTGGGTAAAATGGATAACATTACTACCCTTAAATGTCCCAAAACTGCTACAACCTCCTCCAATGCTATTTTTAGCATGTGCATTCACCCACTTGTAACCAATATTCAATAGCTTCTACCTCTATAAAATGCAATCCTACTCTCTATCAAACCCTCTTGGATTCACAATACAATAACTCAACTAAATTTCTAAGCTGAGTTTCTATGTATGTAGAAATTGCATCCCCATTATGGAGAGTAATTTTAGAGAAACCTTATTCTTGTTGTTGTAAAATATATTTATCACCGTGATTATGAAATAATTAAGATGGTTAACCTGGATGCGCGTAAAAAAAACACACACAACCAAGAAAAGATAAAAATTTGAAAGTAAACCCAATATACATAGTAGGTGCATGAATCAAGGTTATAAAAGAACCAAGATTTAATCACACTACTTGCAAGTGGTCCAAAAATTAAACATCGACAATGCAACACAAAGTTAAAAAAGAAGACAATAAACTATGCCCCTAATGCATGCCACAATGATAATTAAGTAGATGCAAATTCTCCCAAGTGGGAATAGGATCAAACTGGAAGAGCAGAGTTAAAGTAACTCCTTATGACACTCTTTTTGGATCCATTTTTCAAATGATCAAAAAGAAATTTCCCCAGGTGAAGTTATATCATGAAGGAAAATAAATTTTGTGACTTGCCCCAATCCGAGTTAGCATATCATGCAAACAGAAGAAAGTGGTAGTTGTAAGATCGACATGATCACTAGGGTAATAGATAAAGGTATGAAATTTATCAAGAATGTATTGAGATGTAAAAAGACTCACTTCAAGGGTTTTCCAATTGTAGGATTTCTATGATAAGTGTAAGTTTGTTCGAAAATTTTGTAATTTTATAAATATATGATGTTTTAGGATTTTGAAATATTTGATTTTTTTGGATTTTGAAATGTTTATTTTTTTGGATTTTATGAGTTTTGAAAACTTTGAAATACAAATGCAATGAAATTCAAACAAACATGAATACACAGAAAAAAGGAAAACATTCCATGGCTTAAATAAACCAGGAGGAAAACACAAAAACGTGTAAGGGACAAGAAAACACAAAATAAGCATTGCAAACAAACCCAATATGAGTAGGAATGGAGCCACACCAAAGTTATATGTGAACTAAGATGCAAGTAAATTTCTTGTAATTGGTCTAAAGTAAAGGTAAACAAAGTACAACAAAATAACAAACTGAAAGAAGAAGAAGCATCGTCACAATGTTGATAAACTACAACAGTACAACACAACATGCAAAAATGATGTCTAATGACACTCTAAATGTGTTCCACATTGAAGAACTAGATAGATTTGAATGCTGAATCAGGTTGAAGAGCGGAGTGATACTAAGATACTCTTGTTAGATCCCATTGAATTTTGATCTGTATTGGATTAAAATGTAAAATACAAATGTGCCCCAAGAAAAGTTATATTGTGAAAGGGTAAATGATTGCCTCGAGCATAGATTTACACCACAGGAAATAAATATGATATGGAACGATCACGAGGAGTGGTGTCAAATGGTGAAATTGTTGAATTGTTGTATCCGGTTCCTAAAAGTTTGTCAAACATTATCTGAATGTTTTGTTTGTGATAGTTTTATACTATTTTTGTGGATTTTTGAAAAAAAAAAATGTTTTTGTATTTTTGAACAATTTTATATTGTTTTTGAATGTTTTTATAATTGTACAACTCCGTAAAAAGGAACATTGCTTGAAAGTATGTGCAAATAATTAGAAGCATTACATTCCATTGGCAAAAATGTAGATGATAAGATGATAGGGTATTTCACTCCACTCGTGACTCCATGCAACGAGGAAGATATGAGGGCTTGTCACCAAGAGCCAAGAAGGACGTGAAAACAAGATGAATAGTGGCATGAAAGTTGAAGATAATAGATGTGACGACACAAGGTGTAATAATGATCCATATGAGATAAATGTAACTCGTCTCTACTCAAGATTATCTAACTGATTCCAAGATGATTCCACTGTATAAGTTTTCACTTGAATTAGATCCATGGATGGCCTACGGATTGGAAAAAATATGGTTGAAGGAATTGTTGTCTCTCTTAACATGAACATCTAAATTACTTCTTGGGATGTTTTTGATTAAGCACTTTGATTAAGATTTCATAAAGACTTTATTGATTAATTATTAATTGATTTTTATGTAGGACCCCCAACATGTTGCCCCATGCCATCAGTAAAAGGCAAAGGCTCAACACCAAAAACAAAATTTAGGCGAGCAAGGGATTTCTTTGCTCCCAATCTCATACTATGAGTGAGAAGTATGGGCTTATCACCGAAGACTATGAAGGACGAAAGGTGTAATGATTTTATAGTTTTTTTTAATTTTTAGAGTGATTTAATTTTCCTTGTATGTTGATAGTGTGATTCTTGGGAAGGAACATCCTACCCCCAAGTCTCAGCCTCATGTGACTAGTAGGATGCAAGGGTTCAACACCATAGATTGAGATGGGTGGTAAAAAAGAACTGGGTAAAGAATTTTTGTAATTTTTTTAAAAGAGATAACTTATTTTAAAGGAGGCGTTTTCCATCAATAAGCTTCGAGACAAAACCATAGGTAAAAAGATCTGAAATGCTAAGAACTATAACAGGGATGAGACACACAATGCCCAATAGGAACAAGGTTAACCTGTGTTGTAAATAGGTGAAGAAGGTGAATATATGATGATGGTGTGATTAACATATATGTCAATAGATGGAATTCTTAACATTATTTGTTCACACTTTTTCATTTCTAATTGTAAAACAGTTTTGTAATACCGAGTTTTATTCTCTTTGTATGCATTTTAAGTTTTTTGAATTTTGGCAGATGAGGAGTTGAAATGGAATCATCAAGAAATATATCCATGTTTATTAAATTTGAATGGTCCTGAAAGGTGAGACTTGTGTGGATGAAATCCAAGTCAAGAAAGGGAATCAAAAGATTTGATAAGTCCTAAAATACGAAACTTGGGTGGACAAGGTCCAAGTCAAAGGAGGAAATCCGAATATTTGATAAGTCCTACAATAGGAGACTTGGGTGGATAGGTTCCAAGTCAAAGGATGTATGATTAGATAATTCTTCAATGAAATTGAGAAGAATTGTCAATGAGGGAAATATGTTGAGACTCATATTCACTTGTGAGTGAAAGAGTATAAGGAAAGAAAAATGGATCTATAGATGTACACCCGAGGCTCCTTATAGGCTGTAGAGAGGAGATATTCAATGTTGTTCCTTCTAGGTTATGAGTTAGTTGGTTTGACAAAATATTTACAATCAAATCTTGAAAAGTTTGTATAAGGATACTCCTAGGTATATATACCTCATATAGTGTATATATATAGATGTCTTGACATGTAAGAATCATCATTAATGAGATTTCTACAAGATTGATCATTTGAGGTATAATGGACATGCAAGGTTGTGTTGTCGCAAGTGTTATAGAAAATAACATCAAAGGCATTTTCCATGACAATGAAAAGTTGTAAAATTCCAATGCATCACTATATAGAACCATTCACCTTACATTTGGCCATTTAACACTTTAATACACTCTAGATAGTTTCATCCTACTTAGTTTGCACACCCAAATCCATAGATGAAGCACTGTCAGGTCATTTCTAACCTACACACTGACACAACATTACAATTCAACTTCCTACATCTGTAATTTGCTAACTGCATCTACATTATGTTTTAGCAATTGTTTCTAATATTTCATCTTGTAAAATTCTATATTTTGATTTGGACATTAACTTTTTATTAATTATTCTAAATATATTACCTATTTTTAACCCTCAACCTGAAAAGTAAATAATTTAGGACCCCCTTTACCACATACACTTTCCTACACATTTATTTATTCATTTAGGGTTCAATTAACGATAACCTTCTCCTTGATAACACTCAGTAAAGACCGTTAGAATGGTATGATGGTATTAAAAAACATAGAAACATGAGAGTATGCACTTGTAGTATTGTCTATGGGAGGAGAGGTAACAGATTCATTATGACCATCATATCTGCCATAAGTAGAAATATCAAGATAATTATTCACATGTGCATAAATATTATGAACCATAGAAGAATACGCCTCATGTACGTCATCACAACCATACTCAAAAAAGTCATAAGGAGTATCAATATTGTCCTCCCATATTTCGATAATGTTGGTTTCACCAAATGTTTACACCCTAATTAAATTAAGTTTTGAAAAGAACATAAAATTATATGATGCAAGGGTTCATTAATAGAGATTATTTTGATCTAATTAATATCATAATTAACCATACATACTCAGGACAACACATAAATACCTGCAACTGATTTAATTTAATTTGAATTAAATATATATTTTAGAGTAACTAATGTAATATATGACATAAAAATGCTAATATACAGTAAGACGCAAGTAATAAAGAATGTAAACTGTGAAACCCTAAGCAAAAAGGAGAGATAGGAAGACTTAGCTGATTTTCGAGCAGAATGGAGGCAATCTAGGCAGGTAAAAGTTTTGAACAGACTATAGATAACGTCATTGATGCTCATTATAAGTTCTAGAACTCAGGAACGATGCAAGATAGGGGCACCCACGAAAGGGCACAGGTACATGGGTGTTGGCAACTAGATATGGGCATTGGCGGTTATGCAAATGCTTAGGATCTAATTTCTTCTATGTTGCAAGGGTTTCAATGTTGGTTCCTGTTTGTATATTGATATTCACTATTTTATCTATGATGGTACTTGTAACCTACAAAATAGAATCTCTACTTGCATATGGTCACAAGCCACCTCAAATCTAATAAAAAATATGTAAAATGTGGAGTCAAACTAACACCAATGGTCACTCAAAGAGTGAACTTACTAGCAAATGTTGCACTACATCTTAGACCCCATGTAGTTCTTGTGTGTGTGTGTGTGTTGATCTAATTTTCTCTTTCGTTTTCAAGTTAATGAAGTAACTACTAAACAAGACCAAATAACTCCAAAATGTGAGGGTTTAAGGTACCTCGAATGTGTGATGGATGTGAATGGATGGGCCCAAAGTGAATGATCTCACTGCAAACTTGATGAAATGCAAGACAAGAATAACTAAGAATAAAATGGATTAGATGATATATGTGGGGGTTGCCCGAGGAATCCGGTCCCAAGAAGTGTTACCTTTCTTTCATGGGTGTCAACCCTCGTTTGATAAAATAAAGTGAAATAAAAGATAGATGATCTGATAGCATGTAGAAATTGATGCAAAACCGAATCTGGAAATGAAAGAAATAGACATAAAGTACTAATTTGATCTAAATTAACTTCAAAAAAATTTACCTGACTGGGTTGACGATAACCCAAACTGCACAGAGGTAGGTCGACGACGATTTGAGTTGATGAAGGTGGACAACAAGCTGGAAATGTAGATCTATAAGAATATGAGTGCAAAGGGTGATCAGAGAAGCCTGAGAAGACTGGTAACAACCTGTAGAGATCTGAGAAAAAGAAATGAAAGGGATGCAATATAATTTTTTAAGGATGGATTGGACTGAAAATGGAGTAGATTCAGTGAAGCAGGATGATAGATTTGGGGTTTGGAAGCAATGCAAGAGAAGTAGAAAACAATACAAGGAATTTGAAACAAAAAGTATGATGACACATGAGGTGGGTCGACAGTTGACCCGAGGTGGGGTGAGGATGACCTAGGTAGTGCAACACAAAGCCGAAGGTAGATGAGGTGGATAGAAGAAACCTGCAAGAAACAGAACTGGATGGATGGAACTGAGGACTAAAACTCTGACAGTAACTTGACCTGCAAGAAGTTAGATTCCAAAGAGAATAGAGATAATAATACATGATAACATAAATAAGCATAAAATCAAAGTAAACCTACCAAAGCTTCCACAAGTAGTGTAAAACAAGCTGCAATGGGCTGCAAGAGGGTCGACACAGCTATAAGGATGCTCAGACTCGAAGATAAGTATGCACATCATAAGAAAGCTTGGGTTGTGTCTCGTTTTAGAAGGGGACCAAAATCTATCTTATAGGGTCAACGAAAACTCGGTTGGGTTACCACCGACTTTAGACAACCATTCCTTAGACAGTAAAATCACTAATTTACTTAAGATATGGGGCTTTTATAGATTGGGATAAGTGATTTTTAAGCATGTATGTGGGTAAGGGTTGTTTAGGGAGTGTCATGGGTGGATAGGAGATAAAGAGGGGTTAGATAAAAGCTAAAAAAAGTGTAGGAATGTGTATTTAGGTGGTTAGGGATAAAAACATCCCAAAGAAAGCTAATTAGAAGTAATTAGCTAATTAGGAGAGATGAAACCTAATTAGGGATAATTAGCTAATTTAGGTTAATCAAGAATTAAAGGTGATGGGATAATAGATGGTCATTTAAAAAAATGAAGTGAATTAAAATAAATAGGTCTATGTAGGACCATGGAGAAAAAATGCACGTGGGAAGTCAAGTGTATACCAAATTTTTGTGTCTACGTTTTCCCCTTTTTGTTGAGTGGTTTATGCTAGCAAGCCATGAGACAAAAATGATGAGATATTAAGAGTAGGATGAATACTAATGGAAGGTTGATGATGAGCTCCCCCTCAAACGAGGGATCGATAATACAAAGGGGAATCGATGATGAGTTTGAAAGAGGTAGATGGTGAAGGGGCGAGTGGGAGAAGAAAGATGGGTAAAATGATAAGGTGAGGCAAGATGCCCCAAACAAGAAGGATTTAAACAACAATATAACCTATGGCGGTGATTCTGATATCATGTCGGTAGGGAAAAAAGGATGGCCTCAATGGAGATAGCGGAAACATTTTACGGATCAGTGAGTGGGAGAAAATCACTACAAAATGGAGGGAATCCAATGGGAAACCTCTCAAATGGATGTGATCCACGAGGACCAATTGGTCATAGGCAAACATCAAACTATGCACAACCAAATGCAAAAAATAATGTGAAATCCTTTGTAGAAGAGGAATCAATAAAAAGGTATGCATTTGCAAAGGACGAAGGTGGAAGTAATGGTTCCCTTACAGAGGGCACAAAAAAGGACTAAAAGGAAAAATATAAAAAGTGATGATATAAAATGATGCCAAGGGGGAATAAGTATGGCCGCAAAGGTGGACCTTTGAGAGAAAACATGGATAAATAGATAATGACACCTAAGAAGGGATATATAAAATCCAAAAGAAGGGATGCAAAGGCAAGTCAATGATGATTAAATTTGATCAACGATGACCCAAGTGGGTCAACGAAAACTTGGTGTCGATGGCTATATAAGCCCAACTTTCAACTAAAAATGCTCATTTTGATGCCTATAATTGATGATTAAGAGAAGAGATATAAAAAATAAAATTGAGAGATGGAGGCCTAAGGAGTAGCCAGGAAATGCCAGAGGGTGCATAAGATGGTGAGTAGCGAAACCCACGCTTGTATTTTAATTTATTGTATGTATTATTTATTTTTTTGCATTTTTTAGAAAAAGTGGATGACGTCAGGGGTAGTCGGCGGTGACCTAGAATGGCCGTCGACTTGACCCACCCCTAAGGCATGTTGATTGATCCGCTACTCACATCAACCCGACATAGGTTGACATTGACAGGGCTAAATTGGAATGGTTTGCTTGATAGATGGATGAGATGATGATGGGAAAAACTAATGTTTACGTGTTTTTTGGATGATTACAAAACAAAGAGACCTTGCATTTGAGATACCGAGTGTCAGATCTATTATAGTAGATAAGAGGAGATGTTATGGATGTTGAGTGGGATCACTTGGTAGCTATGGGGTTAGGAGGATTTAGACACTATCAGAGGATCCCACGAGATGTAAGATTGATGATTACGTTGGTGGAGAGATGGGATAGACAAACATACACTTTATGGTATAGGATGGGTGAGATGACTATCACCATGGAGGATGTATATCACATCCTAAGATTACCTATTCCAGGGGAGTAGATAGTCCCCATCACAACTAGATAGTAGACTGGTAGTATTGACATGTCTATTTGGAGTTGATGCGCCCCACATCAGATTCTCTTTAGGGGATTTTTCATATGAGCTGAGGTACGAGGCTGGGGTACCATGGAGCTGATTGATTTATTTGATCATGATGGTAATTTTATGTTATGCATTTCCTGACTTGGGAGGAGCCAAGTTTCCATGGACACTAGTAGGTGTCACTGCGTATATATTTGAGCATTAGACAATGTTTTCATTTTGCATTACTTTGCTAGCACAGGTGTACCATGAGCTAGCTATGTACATAGAGTGGGATGGAGATTAGCGTTAGATGTAGGCTTCCTTCTAGACTTCTCGGCCTATGAAGCATATTGTAGTCATCAGGCCACTAGGGCTACCATGGGTCACAGGGGACCACATAGAGCTCGTAGTGGGGTTTTTAAGATGGAGAGCCGATCAGGCTCATGGAGAGAGGGGAGAGAGGGGTGTGGATTGGTATGTGGACAGGTTCACAGAGATAGATGTGGATCGGATCAGGTGGCATCCATATAGAGACTTCTGTGCATACCCTAGGATGGATGTAGAGTTAGTTAGTATGTAGAGGATGAGGTAGATACAGGGTAGGTGGTCAGAGATGATAAAGGTTGTTTAGTTTGATAGAGTGCGGAGAAATTTTTGTGTCATACAGACAGTTCCTTATGATCCCATCTCATATAGGTGAGAGGAGATTGATAGGGAGTTTTCGAGTCTTGACATGGCAAATCCATTAGAGGAGGAGGCAACACCTTGTGATGATGACAATGACGTAGGAGTTGGAGTGGGATTCGCTAATATGATGACAACAACTTGGGTAGCTCTGTTAGATGGAGAGATAGGGGATGAAAAGGAGGATGAGATGAAGGTTGAGGTAGAGGCAGCTCTAGGAGGTGGCAGAGATAGGGATAGAGGAGAATCTACAGAGATGGCATGATTACTTGCGAAGCTAGATCATATATGTGTGGAGAGATACATTTCCATCCAATAGAGAGATGCAGTGAAATAGGAGAGGGACCGAGTCACTCTAGACAGGGATCGGTACTAAGATAGAGGGATGCCTATAGGGTCCGTTTTGGAGATCTTGTGATGATCTTAGCTATCGAGGTTACAGGTGGTACACCGGAAGCACCATAGGGAGGAGGAGATATGGTACCTCCTAGAATGATTTTGATAGATAGATATAGAGACTTAGTCGCAAAGGCTAAGTATTATGAGGGTATCCTGATAAAAAGTTTATTGAAGACGCTATGATATTAGGAGCATCTATCGAGGAGAGTGGTAGCTAGAGCTAGGCCATCTTGGAGCACAGCAAGTGTGGCTCAGCCACATCGAGGAGAGGGTCATGGAAGAGGTGACAAGGCTGATATAGAGACATAGAGACTTGCCTCACATGGGAAAGAGTTTAGGATTTCTGATGTGAACTTCACCTATTTCATTGACATCTCTACTTTGAGAGAGGACCCTTAGAGGTCAATGATGTACTAATACACTTTATTTTGGTGATATATATATATATATATATATATATATATGCTATATGATTTTGTCGTGCTTTAACATGTTTATATTGTGTGATGTTGATTATTTGATTCATGATGATGTGATGTGAATATTTTACTTATTTATGATGTTGATGGTAAAATTATAGGATGGTATGTTTTATTTGATGATGATGCTTAGTGATTATTTTTTTATCGTTAAATGCTTTTGACCGGAGCTACGAACTGGAGGGTTGGTGGGGCCCCACCCTACAACAATGTCCTCAAACAGGATATTACAATTAAGTCCAACACAAACCACCGTGGCCACTGAGCTCGCACCGACGATGTAATTTTTTCCGCCACCACTCGCCACCAATGCCAAATGATGAAAATTCCTCCACCATCAAGAACCACAAACCAAAGCCACAAGCCAAAACCATCAGTGATGCAACACCCACCACCACCAAACCATTGTAACCTACCAGTGATGCAACACCCACCACCACCAGTAAACCACCCCGAAGGGATCGTGCCCAGTGAAATTTTAACCTAGGTGGATCCGGACACAACCGTCAATCTTAACCGATCCACCCAAACCCCATTGGCAATGCTTAATGATGATTTTGATAATAATATGTTTATATTTATGATGGTGATGATGACGTGTTTTACTTTGGATTTAATTATGATGATGAATATATATGCATGGTTGGATGGTTTAATATATAATGTAGGATGTTTTAAAATAGATGTGGAATGATGGGTATTGATAAGGGTAGGTAAGTTGATGTGATATCATATATGGGTAACATAAAGGGGATTTACATAAAGGAATATGTACTTTCTAATAAAAAAGGAGAGATAAAATATAGATATGGAAAAGTTTAGAATAAAACACAACTTAATGATGGTGACCCATGGGTACGAATGATGTTGCATCATATCAAGGAAGTGTGTGAGGAAATAATGCCTCCAACCACATTGGAGGTAAAAAAGAGGTGGATCTAAGTAAAACAAGGCACATGTGACCAAAACATGATGTTAACATATAACTAATGATAGTTAGTTATACCAAAGATCATGAAGGAAATATGGAATGAACTCATAAACCTAATGTAGACATGAGAAAGGGGTTTGTGATGTAAGTTGTATGTGGGAAGAGGGTTCTCCATAAGAATTTTTACCTAAGTGTATACCCTAACTATGGGAAGGGGAAAGAGAGAAAACTAATCAATGCAGGAAGTTTTCTAGAAGAAAGTTGATCAATCTGGGAAGCTTTCTTAGGATGCTAATAAAATGGAAGGTTGATCAATGCTAGGAAGCTCTTCAATGCCATGATACAAAAGAGTATCCATCCTTTCGAGGGTATGGTCTACTTTATACATATTTGATATAGATGGAAATAATGATACACATGATAATCGTCCTTTGAGGGATCCGTCTATTTATTTGATTGATTTTATTTTTATATTTTTTTTTACATGAAAAAATTGTCCTTCGAGGGAGAAATATATTTTTATACGTTTTGAATTTTTATAAGGGCATCCATAAAATTTGATTTTTAACATGGGGAGATCTAGGAATAATTAGGTAGATCACTTAGAAGAGTATGATGAATGAACATACAAGAGACCCTTAGTACCCTTAGCATGGTTCTAATAGGTATACAAGAGGGTGATGGATGTAATGATTATGAAGATCTCACAAAGAAGGGAGAACCTATCCATAAGGAAATTCCATGAGACAGATTTGTGGTGGCCATATTTAAGGTCATATCTAGGAAAGTGGCGGTAGACAACATAGTTCCAAATTATTACAATGATAGATAAAGAGGCTAATGATGGAGGAATGATCTAAGGATATGAATAAGTACTCACTGGTAGACATGCTAATAATAGAATCGATCACAAGTGCAATGCGTTAAGCAGTTCCACTTCTATTTTTCCATCAAGGAGGCCAAATGATAGGCTCCTGAACCATACTTATGTGTCATAATTTATGGTCCAATCTAGTTGGGGTAAAATTTCCACATTGGCTCCTTTATAGAGTAGTAATGTTATGATTTTATTTAAGGAAGAGGTCGCTAACATTTAAGTCATGCTCTCTGAGGTGCTTTTTGTAAGAAATCCTGATGCATTCTCGATAAACATGATGGTGTTCAAGAAAAAGGAGGTGGCGTTCATCTAGCAATTAGAGTTATGTTAGACACTTATGGAAATAATATTCATCAGAGATGAAGTTACGAAGATATATGAAAAAGGACAGAATTTGAACTTCAAGAGGAAGAATGGCTTCAAAACCATACATAAGATAAAAGGGAGTAGTTCCATTGGAAGTACGAATGTCAATTCGATAAGCCCAAAGAGTAAAAGGGAGATTAAGGTGCCAACTACGACATGACTGATCAATAGGTTTTGCAATGAATGTTATGAAGAGTATTATTAGTTGCTTTGGCTTGACCATTAGCTTGAGGATAATATGGAGAAGAGAAACTAAATTGGATATTGAATGAGTCACAAATTTTCTTGAGATATATTTATTTTTAAAGGAATTTCTGTTATCCGTGATGAGTTTGTGAGGAATGCCAAAGCAGAAAATGATATGCTGATAGATAAAGTTAATAATTGGACTAGATTTACTGGAGGTGAGGGGAATCAATTCAACCCACTTAGTGAAATATTCAGTTGCAGTGATGATGGAATGATGTTGTTGTGAATATTGAGGATTAATACGGCCAATGAGATCAAGACCCGATTGTGAGAAGGGCCAAAGGTCCTGAGCCAGCTACAAATATTGACTAGGAATACGGATAAGATTGGAATGCTGCTGAAACTTAACACATTTCTTAACATACTCATAATAGTCATGATCAAAGGAAGGCTAGCAATATCCAAGACAAAGAACACACTTAGCAATGGCTAAGCCACTAAAATGTCCACCACAAATACCGTCATGGACTTCTTAGATAGCACAAGACAATTCAAGGGATTTAAGGCATCGAAGGAAAATATCGTCAAATCCATGCTTATAAAGAATGCCACCAAGGATAACATAGCGGTTAGAGCGCTGAAGGAAAGACCTCTTAGCATTTTTGGATAGATCAGGTGGAATGATGGATTTGGATAGATAATAAAAAAATTGGGAATACCAAATATCCAAAAAACTAGATTCAATAAGATTAATGTGAGGTAGGTCATGGAATGGTCGATCACTATGATGAAAGAAAACATAAAGTTTGGATTCTTCTGTTTTCCATGGGATGAGAGCTGTGAGGGATTCCATTGTATCAGTGAAAGGATTTGATGATCAAGGAATGGTTTGTATAGTTTAAAAATTGAAGGCCTCAAGGAGGAGAAGGATGATATCTCTATATTTTTGAATGGTATCATTTTTACATTGATACTCACATGTGACTTGTTCAAGGATAAGTTCAGAATCTCCATAGATGTTAAGAATTTGAACACCAAGGAAGGCAACAATTTCAAGACCTAAGATAAAGGCTTCATATTTTGCCATGTTGTTTGTGCATTCAAAATTGAGCTTGTTTGCGAGGGGAATAAGAGCATCCCCAGGAGGGAAGAGAATGACTTCAGTGCCTCCCCCTTATTGGACTTAGAACCATCAAAGAAGAGGGTCATCTTAAGGGTATCCTCCTCATGGTGAAAGTGATTGATGGATTCATCTAGAAACTGTTCGTGAGGAAGATGTGTACTAGGAAGAGGGGCTTCAGCTAATTGGTCTATGATAGCTTGGCCCTTAATGGATTTTTGAGAAATGAACTTGAGGTTGAACTTGGTCACTAGCATGAGCCATCGAGTGATACAATCACTGTGATACGGTTTAGAATGCATCTTCTTAAGAAGATGAAAGCTAGTAATGACATAAGTCTTATGATTGAGAAGATAATATCGAAGCTTAGAGGTGGAAAAGAAGAGGGTGTAACACAACTTTTCAGCTTCAGTGTAGTGAGTCTCACAGTCATGAAGGGTGTGACTGATGTAATAAATGGCCTGCTCACGACCTTGATCGTCACGATGTGTTAACATATCCCCTAGAGCATGATCAGTAACAAATATATATAGATAAAAGGGCTCCCCCTCATGTGGAGGTGTAAGCAATGGTGGAGACAAAATATATTGTTTAAGATCATCAAAATCCTTTTAAAAGTTATGATCCCAATTGAAGTCTATGTCTTTGGGAAGGAGGTGATGAAAGGGTTGGAAATGATCAAAGAGTTGTAAGATGAAATGACAGACTGATTGAGGTCAGCCTTGAAGACCGCAAAGTTGTTTAAGATTAGAAGGAGGAGGCATCTCGATGATTGATTTTATTTTTTTGGGGTCAACTTCAATACCCCTAATAGATACAATAAATCCAAGGAGTTTTCCAGTTAACACTCCAAATACACACTTAGCTGGATTGAGACGAAGGAAAAAATGAATAAGGCACTTGAAAAGGACTTTGAGAATGGTAAGATGGTCATGGTGATGTTTAGATTTACCTAAAATATCATCGACATAATCTTTTATGGTTTTGTGGATGAGATCATGAAAAATGTAAGTCATGGCCTATTGATAGGTAGCTCGGAATTTTTTAAATTGAAGGGCATGATGCGATAACAAAAGGTCCCCAAAGGGGTGATGAAGGAGGTATTATGTTGGTCTTTGGTGCGATAAAAATCTGATTATAACTAGAAAAAATCATCCATAAGAGAAAGCATCTCATGACCCACAGTAATATCCAAAATTTGATCGATGTTGGGAAGAGGGAAGTCATCTTTAGGGAAAGTGAGATTAAGATCTCAAAAGTTGGTACATATATGAAGCTTTCTAGTCATTTTAGCGATAGGTATGATATTAGAAACCCATTGGGGATAATCAATGGGGATGATGAAGTTGGTAGAAAAAAGACGTTACAGCTCCTCTTTGAAAAGGAGAGCAACTCAAGGGTGCATGCGGCGAAGCTTTTGCTTAACCAATTTTGTGTTGAGAAAGGTGATTATTTTTTGGATTATGATATAAGGGTCAAGACCTGACATGTATGAATATGACCATGTGAATGCTTGGCTATGATGAGAGAGGAATGTGGTGAAAGACTCAAGCTCATGTGGGTCAAGAGATTGACCCATTTTGAGGATGCGAGGCTCTTAGGGAGTCCCAATATTGATGTCGATGGTGGCTTCATTGAGAAGAGTGGATGTGTCAGATGGTAAGGTCTTATGAAGATAAGAATCCTCTACCCCCATGTGGGAAAGAATGGCGTCATTTTTAGCACACTGAATAATTTCAATGGTAGAAGAGTCTTCTTCTATCATCTCCAGATGGTGGAGGGGAAGGGACCTAGTCTGATTTTCACACTGATAAGTGACCAGTCCTAAGGTGATGGTGGATACTAAAAAAAATTAGAAGGTGATATACATGGTGTCATCCATATCCATGGGCTCATGGGATGGTGAATATGGAGAAGGCATATCCATGCACATCTCAGATGGTGGAGTGGGGTCAAAGGATTGCTCTTGGTAACCTAACCTAAACTTTTCGTGAGGCTTGCGACACTGATCAATAATAATTCCATGTGGCCCATGTTTGTAACATCCCATGCTCAATCCCTTTCATGATAAATGGTGGAGATAGGTGTGGGAAAAGGATGGTTTGTTGAGGAATCCAAAACCACCGGTATAAGGTTTGGCATGTGGGTAATCAATGATGTGAGAAGAAGGGGTGTCAAAACCACCATAGATGAGATTGGTATGAAGATGTGGAGGGCCAAAAGGAAATGATATCCCCAACATTAGGTTGATACATTAGAACTTGGTCAGGTTTACCGAGACGATGAAGAATAGGAAGGTTGTTGAGTGTGAGAAGACGATACTCCCCCACAGTGAGTTTGTCTATTACTTTATCTAGGGAGTCATCATTAGGAATTTTGGATGAAGAAATGGATGAGCTGGTGGATGGCACAGATGAATCATTTCTTGGGAATGAGGACATCATTAGGTTGATAGGTCATGTTACACATTTGGAAGGGAGGAGCATCCCCAGGAAGTGTCAAGATCTTCCCCTCATGCTCATATTTAAGACATCAATGAAGTGTAGAGGGGACATAATGCATAACGTGGATCCAAGGTCATCCAAGGAGAACATTGTACTGAAATTATCCTTCTATGATGTAGAAGACCTCATGGAGGAGCTTCTCACCAATGTGGATAGGAAGAACAACCATTCCCAAGGTGGGAGCGATAGCATCGTTGAAGGCACAAGGAATACGGGTGTTTGGGTGATAGTGGATTTTGGGATCTTGAGTTGATCAAAGGTATGTGATGGGATGATGTTAATGCTTTCCCCATTATCAATCATGGATCATTGAATGAAAGTATCATTGATCCTAACCGTGATGAAAAGGGGAAGGTCATGTTCTTCTAGTGTGATGTCCAGAATCTTAGTATCATTGAATGAGATAGCAACAGAAGTTGTAAGTGCTCCTACGAGAGATGCTAAGGGTTGATCCTTGTCACTGGATGTCAAAATATGCTTTAAGGCTTTAGTGAGAACCTATCTATGGTCTGGAGAGCTTTGGATGAGCTCGTAAAGTGACATCTTAACTAGGGCCTGATGAAGTTGTTTGATGATACTTTGTTCAATAGGCTGAGGGGTAGCTAAGATAGAAACCTTAGGTTTCGATGATGAGGTGAACTCCTTAGGAGGAGGAATGGTGACAAAGGTCTTGGATTTTGGTTGGGGAGTCAATTTAGGATCATGTGGACCAGATCGAGTGGATATCTGAACAACATTGATGAATAAAGGGGGACCATCCTCAAAAGAATCATCATTTGGAGGTGGGATGGCCGCAAAATTCTGTGAGGAATGAGGGGACTTTTGCATTTGGATGGATGAGGTAGAAGGTGTAGATGTTGGAATGGATGTGGAAGGAGGAGATTGGTTTTCCTCAAGAAGAAGGTCATCTTCCTCAATGATGTTGTGGAAAATGGTTTGGAGTGCTTTGCAATGTTCAGTGTCATGTCCATGGGTACGATGGTAGGTGTAGATGAGGTTGGAATCAAACCACGATGGCTTCTTACTATTTGGGTCAAAGGCCTTAATAGGTGGAAGCGTGATGGTGGAAATTGTAAGTAAGTGTTAAAGGACCTCCGCATATGATTCAACCAAGGTATTAGGAGGTGCCTTGTCTTTGTGAGATGTCTTAGCTTTGGAGGAAGATGTAGATGTTTGAGATGATTTGGATGTCAAGTGGGTGAGATTTTGAGGTTTTGATGTCTTGGATTCATTTTTATGATGGTTGATGTTCTAGAAGAAGAAGCGTTGGATGGTTTTGGCTTGGGTTGATTGGTTGGTTGAATTTTTTTTGATGAAGGGGCTGGTCCTAGAAGAGATGGATGTGGTCCTAAGATAGATGATGTGGCATTGGATTGTTTGATCTTAGGAGGGGGGATGTCAATTTTCTTGTGAGGACGTGAAAGAGAATGTTGAGGAAATGTGCCAAGGGTTCTAGATTTGGTTTGTGAAGAAGCACCCTTGGGAGGGATGACCACAATCTCAACTAGAGGGTTTGAAGGTGGTGCCATGGTTGATACAGGTGGAGGGAGTAGTCTTTGCATGATGAAGTCTAAAGAAGGTGAAGATTGGTTTTATGTAGGAGTGTTTGATTGTGTAGATGAGATGGGAGGATCACTTGAAGTTTCGCAAGTTGAAGTGCTTTCCAAAATTATTCAAATGATGAAAGTGATGTGGAAGGAGGAGGTGATGTAGATGTGGTCACAATAGTTGATGTGGTGGGTGCGGGAAAAAGTGCAGAAAGAGGAACTGGGATTGATGCTAAGGATGGTATAATGGGTAAAGGTGGAATAGATGTAGATAAAGTAGATCAAATCCAATGAAGTGGATGTGATAAGTGATGAAGTAGATATAGGTGATGAAGTAGATATAGATATTGGTTGAATGGTAGATGTAGAATTGGAATGGTTGTTTCATAAATGTTTCAAGGGGCATCATTGATATGCTTGCGAATGGAGGAGATGTGACATGGGTGGATATGGGAATAGATGTTGAGATAGATTGTGGTGTGATTGGTGTAGTTATGGGGATAAGTGTTGATGGTTTTGTAGATGTAGGATAAATATATGAAGAGGTGGACATGATAGTCCGTGAAGAAGGTGAAGTTGTTGATGGGGTAGGATCTTTATCAACAGTGTGAAGAGTGTTTATGGTATGAGTGTTGGGTGCTTGTGATGTAGAAGAAGTGGTGGATTGACTTGTTGGTGCATGGTTGTTTAAATATGTCAAGTGATTGGTTAGGGTGATGCATTAGGATTGTCCACTTGAAGATTCCTTGATCAATGAGTCTTTGGACTAGATATTTTAAGTTTTGAAACCTCTCTATATCATGTCCTCGAACTTGGTGGTATTTACAATAATGATCCTCATGATACCACACGGGTTTTGGTCTAGACTCATCAAATGGTTGGATAGGAGGAAGTGTGATAATATTAACCACCATCAACTTTTCAAATATTGAACTATATGATTCTCCAAGGGGAGTATAGTTGGGCATAGGTCTAGGGGCTCGTTGTTGAGGAAACGTGCTAGAGGTAGGTGCAGAAGAAGACTTAACAACCACGAAATTGGCCGCACTTTTAGATTTATCATTATGTGCGGATGATTTATTAAACTCAGTCTTGAGTCTGTTTGATTTAATTTTTAGTTGGCCTTTCTCAAGGGCATGAGTCTTGAGTTTATGAGTCATGGTGAAGGCTTCTTCAAATGTTTGGAATGATTGGATTTTAATGTAGAAGAAATATGCTTAGCACAAGAATGTGAGAAGAGTTTGATGAGTTTGGTTTGTGGAAGAGAAAATGATATTTGATTTATTATGCCATGCCATCATGCGACAAAGTCTGTAATAGACTCGTCATCAAATTGTCTAATGGTGTATAATTCAGTGATGGTGATTTTGCACACAATATTAATCAAAAAGTTCTCTAGGAATAATTATGCGAGTTGGGTGAAGGAGAATAAGGAATGTTGGGGAATTCCATTGTACCAATCCAATGTTGGACCAGCCAAGGACATAGGGAAGGTGTGAAGCATAAGATCCTGATCATGTGTAATAAGGTAACATGCATGCCTAAATGCACGTAGATGTTGTTGGGGATCTTCCTTGCTATTAAACTTGGTAAACTTGGGAAGCTCCCAGTGAGGGGAGTAATATTTGATTGAAACCAATGGACAAATAGGTTCATTACATATTTGTTTGTAAGATAATGTAACCTTGGGTCCCAAGGTAGCGGCCTCTAGACTAGCCAACCTATTCATTAAGGCATGCATGGGATCATTCGATGTGATGATTGGTTGGGATTGTGATTGTGTGGCATGGAAAGTAGCTTGATAAGGTGGTTGATAAGTTTTGTGGATGTGTGGGTTTTTGAGGAATCATTTGATAAGGATGTATGTAAGTCATGGGTTGAGATTGAGGAGGTGGTTGTTGTAATGGTTGATGTTGTGATATGGGGATGTGATATGATTGTTGGGATTGGATTAGCCGTTTTTTGTTGTGGTAAATGATGAGTGGGAATGTAGGTATGAATAGGTTGAAATTGTTGATGGAGTGGATTAGACACTTTATAATGCAAAACACTCATGAGGGGAGGTTGGGAAGCAATGACATGCATGTGTGATGTGAGAGGTAAATAAGGGTTATGTTAATTGAACATGGGATGTGATATTTGGGCAGATTAGGTAGGGACACTAGTGATGAAATTGGCCGAAGAGGTAATAGGAATGGATTTGGTGATAGTTGTATTGATTGGAGGTAGATTGGCAAAAATGGGTGTGACTATATAAGTGGTTTGATGAGGTGGGGGATTGGTAGAAGATGAATCATGATCACATTGGGATGTGGCAAGATCATTTAGAGTTCGAGGGAAAAACATCCCAAGTTATGAAGAGGGAAGTTGGGTGGTTTTAGGATTTGATTGCTAAGAATAAATTTGTTGAAGTGGTGGACCATCAATAGGAAGTTGGGTTAACTTCCTAAGAAGGTAATCTTGAAGAGCTATTGGATTGGCATCGAGAAACTCTTGGAACTCTAAACTACCATGAGGGATAATAGGAGGTCCAAAAGGTTCAGATGTAGCAAATGGAAGGGTGGCTAGTCGAGATGGGATGGAATAATATAAGAAAGGATCAGTCTCACCTATGGTAGTAACTTGAACAAAAGGTCCATGAGAAACATTGATGAGAGGTTGGATGCCCACGGAGGAATTGACCAAGGGTATAGATAAGACATTGGTCATGGTGGATGTTTTTTGGGATGAGACGACAGAACTGTTTGAGGCAAAGTTTTTTTCCATTTTCTTGGTTATCAAACAAGTAACTATGGGCATGAAACAAATCTTATACTAACTAAATCAAGTGATTCAAGCACAATAATTTTTATTTTATTTATTAAGAAAGTGTGAAAAATAAAAAGGGGATGGATAACAAAGGTACCTAGGAAATGGCAATCTAGAGTTGGTTTTAGGTAGTTATGGTTAGGGAGTCCTTGATATACCCAAAGGTACGTGAGGCTCGAGTTTGTGCAAGATTTCTAACGTGTCTAGAACATCACGGTGGCTTTCTACTAGGTGATGAAATCCCAATCATTCTGCCTAATAGGAAGATGTCTAAATATGTAGATTGATGTGTGAATTCGGTTGTGTGTGATAGAATGTGAGATGCAACCAATTGACCCCTATTTAAGTTATGTTGTCAAGCAAGGATGTAAAAGGGTTCTTTTTAAGCCAAATCCAAATGTGAAGTTCAATGAAGACAAACACACAAGAAAGGGAAAGTGTAATGCAAGAAAGAGAAACAAAGATAAAAAGAAGAATACTCGGTGAACATTTTTCTTTTTATCTTATCTTTTAAAGAACTCGAAGAGTGATCCAAGTAAGTCTAGAATCCAACACGAACAAGAAAAATCAAAAGCCTCGAGCTTAATGTTAGTGGAAAATAGAAAAATGAAAGAAAATGCAAGAGACTCACTTAAAAGGGTCGTCCCATCGGGCTTGCCAATATGTTGATCTAATTTTCTCTTTCATTTTTAAGTTAAGGAATTAACTACTAAAGAAAACTAAATAACTCCAAAATGTTAGGGTTTAAGGTACCTCGAATGCGTGATAGATGCAGATGGGAAGGCGCAAAGTGAATGATCTTGTTGCAAACTTGATTAACTTGTAAGACAAGAAGAACTAAGAAGAAAATAGATTAGATGATATATGTGGGGGTTTCTCGACAAAGCCAGTTCCAAGAAGTGTTACCTTCCTTTCACATATGTTAACCCTCATCTGATAAATGATAAATGGTTGGATATCATGCAAAAACTAGACAAAATTTGAAACTGATAGAAATGGATGGAAAGCACTAATTTAATTCAAATCAACTTAATTTTTTTTACCTAACTAGATCGATGGAGAGCCAGACTACACAGGGGTAGGTTGATGGTGACCTGAGCAAATGAAGTTGGATAATAAGTTGAAAATGTAGATCTGCGAGAATCTAAATGCAGAAGGTGATCACATAAGCCTGAGAAGACTGGTAACAACCTGCATAAGGAGATCTGGGATAAAGAAATAAAAGAGATACAAGCTAAAAAATATTAGGGTGGATTGGACTAAAAAAAAGTATATTTAAAGGAGGATGACATATTTGGGGTCTGTAAGCAATGCGATAGTAGAAGTAGACACTGAGAGTGATCTATAAACAAAGTAAATGATGACACAGAGGTGGGTCGATGGTGACCGTGGAGGAGCGACGAAAACCTGGACAATGCAAAACAAAGTCGAAGGTGGATGAGTTGTATAAGAAAATTACAACCAAAATAACTAGAAGAACATGCTGAGGATGGAATTCCGACAGTGGTTGGACCTGCAAGAAGTTAGATACTACAAGATAATAATGAAAATCACATATGATATCATAGATAATATTGAAATCAAAGTAAACCTCCCAAAGATGCGTAAGTAGTGTAAACAAGATCCAATGGACTGCAAGAGGATTGACATAGCTGTAAAGATGTTCATACTCGAAGATAAGTTCACACAGCGCAAGAAAACTCAAGTTGTGTCTCATTTTGGAAGGGGATGAAATCAGTCTTATAGGGTCGATGACGACTCGGTTGGGTCGCCGCTAACTATGGGCATCCGTTCTTTAGATGGTAAAATCACTTATTTACTTGAGATATGGGGATTTTAGAGACTAGGATAAGTGTTTTAAAAAATGTAGGTGGATAAGGGTTGTTTAGGGAAGTGTCATGGGTGGATAGGAGATAAAGATGGGTTAGAACAATCGTAAGGATGTGGATTTAGATGGTTAGGGATAAAATCATCCAAAAGAAAGCCAAAAGTAATTAGCCAATTAGGAGAGAAAGATAATTAGAGGTAATTAGATAATAATTTAAGTTAATTAACAAGAATTAATTAAGAATTAAAGGTGATGGGATAATAGATGGTCATTTAAATAAAAGAATTGAATTCAAATAGGTCTAGATAGGACTATGGTGAAAGATATGCACGTGGGCAGTTGAGGGTAGCGATACCAAATTTTGGTGTCTATAGTGTTTGTAGAAATGATGCCCTAAGATTCCCTTGTACAAGTTACATAGTAATAGCGGGCTAGATCTATAATGGATCAGTGTATAGTATGTGTGGATGGAATAGAATATAATTCCCCTCTTATGTAGTGTATGCAGAAGTGATCCAACCCTTATCCCTCGTATGAATGTTAGATGGATTCCTTTGAGGTGCTTTAGTGTCTTTAGATGCAAGATTAGGTGGTAATAGTAATGCTTAGTGCTTTGTCCCCATTTTTTAGAAGTAACTAAGTATATATATGATTCCCCTATTTGAATTTCATAGTTGAAAACTGGAAGGCTGACCCAAAAATGAAAAATATTCCCAAAAGATAAAAGAGACTCAAAAAGCGTGAGTAAAGGTAAGAAAGGTTCAGGAGTGCCCAATATGGAAAGAATCATTTGGGCGCTTGTGTCCTAACTGGGCACCAATGTCTGAGGTCATAAAGGATAAATCAGTCAAGTTTTGTCAGGTCTGTAGGGTGTGTAACATCAAAGAGAAAACAAGAAACAAAGAAAAGAAGCCAAAGATATCTTTCAACCACTAGTTTTCTTTCTTAATAATCATATATACATTAGTATGCTTTTGGACATAGAAATGTACCCAAGTGTGTGATTTTGTGTTTACATTTACCCCCTCTTTATTTTTTTGAGAGAATACTCTATAACATAAAGTAGATAGAAGATGTGTACCTTATGATCCTATAGAGAGTGTGGCGAATAGCGTGTCAAGTGGACAAGTGAAGCGTGGAGTGATTCCAAAGTGAAGTGTTGAGACTAGGAAAGGGAAGTGGACCCTATGGGTGAATCGTATGCATTGTAGATGTGTTGTTGATGTGAGATGTTTCTTGCAAGGACAAACCTACAAAATAAGAGCAAGAAAGTAGTCAAAGTTTTGTATATGATAGATTAGAGAAACATGTGTATAAGTGTGTAAAAAGGAAATTGTGCACCTGATATGTAAGAGAGTAAAAGAAAGAAAAGTGTCATGTTGCTTGAAGTTGTTGATTTGAATGTTGAAGGTGAGGTTTTTGGGTGATCTCATGCCAAGAGCAAGTTTTTTGGGTGATCTCATACCAAGTGCAAGTTTTTTGGGCGATCTCATATCAAAGAGTAATTTTTAAGGAGAGAGGTCTAGTTTTACTCTCCTTCCATGATTTTTCCCAATAAGCACCACTGTAGATGATATGTCCTGATTTGTTTGATTTGTTCCGATTTGTTCTGATTAGTTCTGAATTTTTCCTATTGTACCGATTGTAAGAGATAGGATGTATTATGTGACTGAAGGTCAGTGCATGTTACTTTATAACTACTGTATAAATTGTCATAGATTGTGTTGTACTGATAAAATGACTTTGTTTTCCCTGAGTAAATCAACACCCATGGGAGGACAAGAGCACCCAGGTGTCAATGTCTAATATTGGGCACTCGTGTCCACTCTGTGTGTGAGGTCCAAGTCATTTTCTAGACCGTTATGTGATTGTGTGCATGTGTTGATTTTGTAATGTGTTATGTTGTATTGTAGCTCTGATCTATTATAGGGGTGATTTGTTCACCAACTATATGCCCCCCCTCATTTGGGTTACATTAGACAATGGTAGGATAATGTGGCCCAAAGGAGAGGACCTGATGTTGATCTGAAGTACATACTTGCAAGGGGTAGGGAGTGTGCATGGTAGAAACCAAGGCACATGCAAACAAAGTGGGCTATAAATATGTGTTAATAGGAAAAGTAGCTAGCATGCAAAATAATATAATGTAGCAATCAAGTGTGCAGACAAGATAAAAATTAAATAATGAATTTCAAACATAAGACATTGCTCATAATGTCATAATACAATCAAGGTTGAAGCAGCCAAAAGCATACAATGATCACACAAGAGATAGGGCATATCTCGAAAACAATAGCATATAATAGCAAACAATAGCAAGAAAAATGTCATAGATAACCATGGTTGTATATAATCTTGCAAGGCAAATACTACACATGAAGCACATGTTATCAAGTTAGAGAGATAAATATTATGTCAAGTCATGTATAAATCAGTGAAAAGTAGAGTAATAGTGCCAAGAGGGAGTAAAGATTGTAACAATAGAACCTGTGATATATGAAGTATCTAAATGGAAAAATTAGATGCCCCTAGGAGCCTCAGTGGGACTGGAAAACAGTACAGTGCCAAGCATCATTGCAGTGTGTAAAAAATTGTAAGAGATCTGCATTCACTACAAAATACCAAGTGAACACGCATGTGTATATATATAAAGATGATGACATAATAAGAATCCATCTAGCATGCAAAAAAAAGTATAACGTATAGATAGAATAAGTTGGCAAGAGTAAATACAACCAAGATATGCAAATGAAATGTATGACTGTGATGGTGATGATATGCAAATATGTGGTGATGGTAGGAGCAGCGTACCCCCCAGTGAGATGAGTATGAGATGAGGTTCATTTATAGGGACCCTTAACAATCAATAATGAACTATAGAATAAGAGTGTGTCATTGGGTAATGTGTCATATGAGAATAGATGCTAGAAAGATTTATGGTGAAGTATAGAGCATGAAAAGTGTAGTGAATGTGAGCTTCATTTTAGAATTAGACCCTAAACAGTCGAGTATGAACCATGGAACTAGAGTGGGTCATAGGGTAATGACGATATAAGGTATGTATATAAAAGGTGTGTGAGAGTGCATTAGGAATATTATATATTATGCACAAAGTACAAAGTAGTGGTAGTAGTACATGCTAGAGAGAAGATTGATAATGATTAGAAGGGGGGAAGAATAGCGTAGATGCCCCCAAGTGTGTCAAGGAGTTAAGAATCATGTAAAATAATCAAGGATGATCATCAATGTTAGGGTCATAACCGTATAGGGTTTTGATTAGAGACTTGGTAGGAGATAGTATGAGGTTGACCATAGAGGGAGCCAATGCGACGTAAATTATACATGCCCATAGCATATTCTTCATCACTAAAAGGAGGTTACATAGTAATCGTGTACATACTAAAGAGATCGTATATGGAGTATAGCCAAGGAATGAATCAATTGTAAATAGAGATATAACCAAAAGACATGGGAAATGTGATATGAGTATGATTAGAATCTATAATTCCACCAATGTAGTCAAGCCAAGATTGTCCAAGTGTGAGTGGAGAGGAATGAGGAGTACATGCGAGGAAGACCGATAGATGGAAGATGTAGATGCCATAGGAATAGTGGTAACAAATACACATCCATGATATAAGTGACGGAGAGTGAGGTGGGGGGAGGAGAATGGACAAGTATGAATCCTAGGCATGATAAGCCATCACGTGCATGTAATTTTTTTTAAAGAAAGTAGGGTCGAATGGGATATGAGGCCAATAAGAGTCATGTATGAAGAGAGTGCATGTGAGGGGATCAAGGTGTGGCACAAAATGATTTTGGGGAAATATAGTAGGAGGTAAGATGTCTAATGTATGGAAAGTCCCTTGGAAAGGTATCATGACATTAGTGGAAGGAGTAGGTTTTTCAAATTGGATATTTACTAAGAGCCAATAGCAAAAAAAGTATCCTAAAAATAGGATTCATATATTTCAAGAGGAGTAATGTTAAGATTGTGTAATGTGTTGTCGTTAAGCTTTACGGTATTCAACCTCGTCATCAAAATCATAAATGCTAACATTATCTTGTTGGATAGCATTGTTAAGGATATTGGTAGGGTTGGATCCATATATAGGATTGAGGGGAGCCATGCCAGGTGTGGTAGTTGTGGCTATGGAGGTAGACATGGTGGGCGATATGAGATTAGTAGTATATGTAGGGGTGGATCGAATGCATGTGGAGGTAGAAAATATATGTGTAGCACTATATTGATCAACATCATATATACTGATATTATGATATTGAATAGATTGTAGTCAAGGTATGGGCAAGGCGGTGATTGGGTCTATGCAGAAAAATTTGAATGGGTCAAGGTCAATGGAAATGGTATGCTCATAGCCATCATGTAGGAATTTAGCACATTGATTAACCATGGAAGGGACAACATTCATAGTGTGAATCCATGGTCTACCAAGTAATAAATTGAAGTGAAATGATGCATCTATGACATAGAATAGATTAGGAAGTAGTTTAGGGCCAAATTGTAGAGGCAAGGTGATGGTGCCCATACATGTGCGAGTAGTGGAATTGTAGCCACAAATGAGGGTATAGGATTTATTGATTAAATTATCAGAAATTTCATTTTCCTTAGGAGGGATAGAGCACATAAATTTACATCGTAGCCATTGTCAATGAGTACACGCTTGATACAAATGGAATCTCTAGTTGCATATGTCATAAACCACATCAAATATAATAAAAAATATGTAGGATGTGGAGTCGAACTGACCTTGGCAGTCACCCAAAGAGTGAACTTATTGTCGATGGCTGCACTACATCCCATACCCCATGGACGTTCACGTATGTATATGTACGTGAGTGTGTGTAATGATGCCCTAGGATTCCCTTTTGCAAGTTGCACTAGTGATAGTGGGATAGATATAGAATGTAGTAGATGTCATAGAATGTGTGAGATGAAATATAATAGAATTCCCCTCGTATGTTGTGTATGTCAGAAGTGACGCATCCCTTGTCCCTTGTAGTGAATGTGTTATATGGATGCCTTTGACAATTCTCTTAGTGTCTTTGGATGCATGGTTAGGTGGATAATATGCAATGCTTAGTGATTGGTCCCCATTTATTTATAGATCTATAACTATGTATATAAATGATTCCCTTATTTGAATTTCATAATTGACAACTGGAAAATCTGACCCAAAAGTGATAAAGGATGCTCAATATGATAAAAGAGACTCAAGAAGAGTGAGAAAAGGTAGAGGCAAGGGCCAGGATCGCATAGAGAAGGGACATAGAGCACCTGTGCACTAGTGTCATAGCTGGGTGCAAATACTATCTAGAGGCCATAAAAGATAAATCAATCTAAGTATCGTACATAGTTGTAGGGTTTGTAAGACCAAAGAGTCAATACAATTATAAGAAAGGAAAAGAGTCGAAAAAAATTTGTGAATTAATAGTTTTCCTTCTTATGGAATCATGTATATACATTAGTATGCTTTTAGGACCTAGAAATGTAACTAAGTTTATACATTTTGTGTCTACAACCACTATCATATTACCATGAATTAATTTAGGGTGAACTCATATTCTACAAGATCGTAGACCCTAATACTTCAGCTATACATTAAGTTTTTAGGGAAAATCTCTGGTTGTTACAATATGGATTAACACAGGCTATTCTAACCCTATAGATGCTTCACTTCTTATTATGGATCTAGAAATCACTCTTGACTAAGACCAGACAATTTGGTGCTCAGGACTTAGGATTATATCCCATGGTCTTAGACCTTTCAATACAATATTATATATTATTTCAGTTAGAATCTATAATCCTCTATGCACTTCCCTACGTTTGGAAATGGTACTATTGATAAAACTATTGTATCCTAATCACACATACCTTAAATTTACAGCTCAAGTGATCAAGGACAACAATGTGGAAACCCTGAGCTACCCGCAAAACCATTCATAGATAACCATTAGATAATCCTAGGACACATATAATGTGTACTTCTCGAAGGAATATGGATTATACCCTTAAACCCATATCATATATCGTGATATGTCATAGCTTATCCATAGTGTAACACTATATGCTCTTAATATTGGGATCATATCACATCGTGTAGTTCTCCTAAGTGCATGTGTGAGTGTGATATAAGCCAACCCCTATGAGTACACTCATGTATCTTGACACAAAGGTAGTGGGAAAACTATAGAGTAGAAAATGGTTAGTCCCAATGCAAAGTGGGTAAGTCATGATATAGTGTCCATCAGTTATCATGATTAAACTTTACTTTGGTCCCTTTAAACTTTTTGTTATATTGCTCAAAGTTACTTTTCTCTTGGTCTAATACTATGTAACTCTAATGACCAAATGGTATTACAAAATTCATTTGGGAAAAAATGTACATAAATATCCCAACATTTTGACCTAGTTAAGTGGTTCAGACCTATAGTAGTTGTAAAATTATGAAAACACTTATGCAATTAATTTACTAGAATTATAACATAGGAGTTATCCTTGAGTAAATTTAGAGTGATATCTTGTAATATTTGTTTGTATGTAATGTTATAATCAGGTCTAAAGTTTTTTTTCACAAACTCGATCTGTATAGGCTATAAATTGGTGGAATATCATTCTAATTTTAACATTTATGGAAATATCTCAAAAAATTATTCGTAATTTTGCTTGTTTTTTTTTTGTTTATCTAAATGATGTACTACAATAAACATGATTGTGTATGACCTCACCAGTCGGCCCAAAGATTGATATAACTTATCCCAAGGAAAAAATGTATGGCCACTGGATAAGGAGAGTACTCCTAACAAGTACGAGACATGAAGTTGGAGTTGGAATGGGATGCCAAAATTTTGATTTACTACTTTGATTAATCAACATATTTGAAATGATTGAAATAGTTCAACATTTTGTGGAGGGGATTCAAACAATCAAGGGAGACATGTAACAATATGTATGTGTTCTAACTTTGCAATGATGAGGTATGTGAGGCATTAAAAGGACCATACCAGATACAGATGAATCTAGGTCCAATATTGAGTTTTTTTTAGCCTCTTAAATAACTCAATATGGATCCTAACTAATATATCCAAATCATGACTGAAAATGCATTGACGTAACATTCCTCATTATGTGTTTTACAAGCATTAACTCTAGGTTGTAGAACCTAGTTCTAAAATAATGGAAATGCATAATTTTGATGGCCTATGGACCCAATCAATTGTTATTGTAACTATGATAGATATAGTTTTGAGGATCTAGGAATTAAGTAGTCACACAATTGGTATAGACAGGATAATTTTGCATTATGTATGAACTTGTGTAATAAGTATGTAACTCACTTGATACAATCTAGTGTACACTTTAAAATAATAAGAAGGATCTCAATGTCAGAGAATACTCCAATGTGGTTATTGAGGAGTATTCCAATATACACTATGAGTAGTACGAAGCTTGACAAGTAAGTAATGTATACCATCTTAACAAGTATATGTAACTAATGGGATAATGAGGAAGTTTATAATCAATAGTTCAGAAATTTTTTCACGTGTCATATAATTTGGATATGAATTTACATATGATAATCATGAATGAAATGACCCCTCTTTTGGGTGGTCTTACATGTGACTAAATCCAACATCAGGTATGAAATTTTTGATCCATTGAAAATATTTATGATGTCTATCATGGCATGTAGGGTATGAGGAAACTATGTCCTTTCACATAGAAGACTAAGAACACCTTCACTAACATTAGAGGTTGCATGTAACTTGGTAGGGTTACATGTCTCTCAACCTATCCAATTGAATCCTCAAGAAAATAATGCAGACACATAACTTGAAAAACAGTAAGATGTTGCAATAATATAGTAGAAGCAATTGGGCTACACAGAAGATAAGCATAGGTCCTATGAAACATAGAAAAAATCCACGGTGTCAGAAAACAACTTAAAACACTTGGGCTATATGAAAATAATCAAGTCACATGAACAAAAAATGGATGTAGTCAAGGCTACAATCAGGTAGTCAATAACTGATTAGTCATCATAAATATGTTAAAATGATATAGTAATGTAATAACAAACCCTATACAAACAATGATTAGTTCTCTTAAATATTTAGATAACGAAATAAATTCAGCATTATATTTAAATGTAATTATAATTGTTTTATTAAACAAAACAATATACTTTATTATGAACCAGTATAATAATACAAGGTAAATATAAAGGTACATATAATTGTTAAACATTTTGTAATGAAAATATTGTTTCACATTAAAGCCTCCCATTAAGTACGCTAATTTCTGGTCTTAATTGATGGGAAAGTATGTGAACAAAGTTTTTGATGTTAAATACAAGGGAAATCATGTGAAGGGATGTGATTACAATAATATAAATAAAAAACTTAACTAAATTATTGTTTTTTCCAGAAAATATGAGAACCCAACTTGAAGAGTTAAAAAACCCCAAATAATCTTTTGAGTTGACTTAAGAATCAATTATCATTTAAAATGTATGCAATCCACACAAATAAGACAGGAATCAAACCAACAGAGGCTAAACAATAAATACTAGAGATGATTTTTTCAGTAACAACACAGGGGATGAGCTAGTTAGGTTTAAACTTGTATTTTAGTGAAGTATTGACGATTATATTTTTTATTCTACTTGAGGAAAATATCGCCAACATGAAATTCTGAGGTGAAAACTTTCTTATGCTATTCTCAAGGGATTGTACCTGTCTAGAATCAAGCAGTGTGAGTTCATCTAACTATTTTTCTCAGCAATAATTTTCCTTAACAATATGTTTGACTGAGAATCTTAGAGGGGGAATTTCTAGCTCAAGTGGGATAAAAATTTCTACACCATAGACAAAGGAGAAAGGGGTGATAATTTTAGGTGTCCAAACATGAATGTGATAATCTTGTAGACACCTATAATTTTGCTCGAGCAAGTTAAATACTTAAATTATGCTAATTATATCCTTTCCCGTAAATTGATGACATATCGTCAATAAATGCTCATTTTCTCTTCTATCATCATTAATTAGTTATATTACGTTAATTAATTAACTCTTTTATCCAAAAAATACACCAATTAACGACCTTCCATTAATTAATCCATCTTTCTATCTAAACTAATTAATTATTATTAATTAATTAGCTTCATCTTCCATTTAATCAATAAATCACCATTTATTTGATTAAAATCTCTTCATAACATAAATCATACTAACTATTCCTCAAAAAAATTTCTATAAGCTTGTACACATAATAATTAATCGATTTGGTTAATTAATAAATCCCCTCAAACCCCATGAGTCATGAGTCACTATTGTTGCAAATCAGCAGCACCCCTGGATGCAAATCAAGGTTCTAAATGATGTTTAGAGCATCTAATGTGATTGCACAACATGGAAACCTCTCTCCAAGTGTGGGACTTGTGAAAATGAGAGAGGAATCTCCAGAATAGAGGCTGGTTCCTCAAACTCCTCTGATTTAGATCTATATTTTGCACAACTACAGAGGTTTTAATCCTAATTCTACCCTAGATTGCAAGGAGACAGGGATAAAAATGCAAAAATGAAACTAAACTAAAGATGGTGATGCACCAAAAGGAGTGGTGAAACATTTTTTGCCATGTAAATAGACAAAAATTCATGAAATGCAACAAGGGAAAACATACACAAGCTGATAGATGTAATTAGAGGTCTTAAAATGAAGTAAAACAATACAAACAGAGGACTGAAAGCATTCACAGAGTTTGCACTGTCAATTCCATGTAAAAATCTCTTGCATTCCACCATCAAAGAGGTATAAACCTGTTACAAACTGTGAAAAAGGTCTGATTCTTACAACTACCACTTGCTGGAGGTGAAAGAAGAAGTTTGCAATGCCAAAAAGTGTTCAACCCTAAAGAAATGAGCCAAATCTAGCTTTTACAGTGCATGGGTCGAGCCCAGGAGAGAGAAAACGTAAAAAACGTGGGAGCCCATTCCTCATTGATGGTAAATGCATTAAAACAGTATGGAGGACCTTACAAACCCATACCTTGTCATTTTTTATCATATTGGAGAAGAATGCGACCCATTCTGTATTAAATTTGGTTGTTGAAATGTCATTTCTGGCCATGGACACGTACCAGAACTGTCTTGAATTTTATCTCTCCAAATTGAACCAAAATTAGAAATTTACCATGGAATCATGTAGATAATTTTAACATCTTTCCAATGATATAAAGAACGTGAAAATCTGAGCTCTGGATCAAAAGATATGATCGTTTGAAGATTTAGGGCAAAAACGGCCCAAAAACGGATCGGTGGGAAAAAAATTCAAATTTTACCTCTTTTTTGTCTTTGGAATTTTTTTCAAAAATTCCCCGCACTCCACTGGTTGGATGCCACGTGGCAAGCTCTGATTCACTCTGGAATTCTCTCTCCTTCTCTTTTCCGTGGGTTTTCCTTTGAAAATCGACCTTTTTATACTCTTTTGGAAAAAAAATCATTTTCCCCCCGCGCCCCGCCACTTGGGACACGTGGCATCATTTGGTTTGTTGACAGGGGTGCAGGGTCATCCTTTGGCTTTTAATTTTTTGGGCGAAGCCTTTGCTAAGTTTCCAAAGCTCTCTCCGAGCTCCGAACCCCCTGCCCCATAGGACACGTGTCCTAATCCTATTCGCTCGGGCCAACCCTGCGAAATTTGCCCATTGCAAACTCGGCAAAACATTAAGTGGAAATTTCACCCTCTCCTCCACCACTCTGATCCACGAAGACATGTGGAGGGATGCCATTCGACGCGGGCCACGCGGGCCAATTTTTCTTTTTAAACTTTTTGGCAAGACTTAGCCAAAATTTCATTAGGTAATACTTATGCATATGTGAATGATTTTCTTAGATTCTTCTACTTATGATTAATACGATGGTCGCAATGAATATTTTACCTCTCCTCCTATAGACAATAATGCAAGTGCATACTTGTAGACACTCAAATTTGCTAACTTATCCTTTGTCAAAGATAGGTTTGGATATGCTCCTTTGCTAAGACAAAGTATCGCATTCTAAGTATAATTAGTACATCTCTCAGCCTTATCCTGACTTGTTCATCTCTACACTCTACTCTATCACAAACTCAAGAATTATTAATTAACCAAACTAGTAAATCATCCATGAACATCATTCTATAAATTTCTATTTTACATCACATGCTTCATGTCCAAGAGTGTATAGTTTTGTCAGGATAATTTCTATGGCCCTAATTTACTTCTATGACCCCCCTTTCTTGTCTTCTAACTTTGTTTTTAATTTGTGTATTTGTATTGTGTTGTTTTATCTTTTTAGGACTGGCCTTATTATAATATTTCACTTATAGAAGGCTATATAAGAAAATCAATATCACTTTAAAACTCACCTGACACTCTTACAATCTACTATTACAGATATCATTATAAAATCATTCAAGGCCCTCCTAAATCTTCTTAAATAAATTGCACATCATTTAAAGTAACTACTACTGCAATTTTTTAGCGATCAACCAAGTTAAAGAATCTATCTTCCTCCATTTCTAAGCATGTGCCCCTACTTTGGACACGTGTCGTGCTCCTATTGGCCATGGGCCAAAATTCAAAAAAAATCCTTCTCAAACACTTAGCCAATTTTTCATTACGCCTTCCCCTTGTGACACGTGTCACATTGTGATTGGTCCGCGGGCCCCACGGGAAAAAATTTCCATTTGAACCTTCGACCAAAATACTTGGAAAATTTTCAAATTTGCCTCCGACCCCCGAACTCCTCTGTCACGTGGCGGCTTCCTATTGGCTGCGGGCCTCAAATGGGAAAATTTTCCACAAAAACTCTGCCGAGCCATAACTTGAAAAATATAAGGAGTTAGGAGGCAAACTTTACCTTTCTGGAAAGCTGAGAGAGAGCTCTATCTGATGGTGCCATTTCTAGAAAGAATTGAGTGCCTTAAAATCAAAAAATGTGGACTGAGGCACAAGAGAGGCAAGAACACAAGGAGTTAGCCACAAAAAATGAGCTGGGGCACATTTTGGATAACAGTCACTAAAGGACAAAATAAACTCTCCTAAGGTTAACACAACCCCATTTCAACAATCCTTATCCACAACTAACTCAACCTCTCTATTATCCCACATGTAAAGGGATGTAGAGATTATTTTATCCATTGGGCTATATAAGGAGCCCTCCTCCTACCTTTCTATTTACACCTTTACACACCTTGCATGTTTATAGCTAATCTATAAGCATTTTATCTTAGAGCATATTTCATTTGAGCTAATAGCCTCATTCTTGCATTTCATTCATCCAAGATTTTGGGTCATATGGAGAGAATCAAAATGGTCTTGTAGCCATACTTTGATGAGCTTCCATTCCCAAACCCTTGAAGATCAAACAATCAACTTTGATTGTCATGGATCTATCTAGGTTCATTTAGTGTTTTTGGTGATCTAAAGAGTAGAGATTCAAATGCTTAGCATATTAGTTTGATTTCTATTTCAAGTTCTAATGCATAATGTTGGTATTTAGTCTTGTTTAGCTCTTAACATGATGATCTTTGTGTAGTTAGTTCATGTTTTGAAACTATTAAGGTGTTAGTTTCAATTCCATTTGCATAGCTAACTAATACATTGATACATTTGGCACGCCCGGTGGGACTTACTCCATTGTCCTTTGCACTTAATTTCAAGTTTTTGTAGTTAAGTTTCAATTTTGGTTACTAACCCTCTTTTTGCATATATTGACATAACTTGTTTTTCTTAACTTGTTTTGTTGAGTTTACATGTGTTGAGTATTGTTGTAGGTATAAAGGAGGTGAAGTGCTATCAAAATTAGATCTTGATGGGAAAATTGTCAAGATTTCTCCATGTTTTCATTTTTAGAGCTTACTTTTTCAACATTCTACATGCTAGTTTTGTCAATTTCTTGAAAATCTTAAATTCTTGAGCATGTAGGTTAGTGTTTGATAGTACTCAAGTCTTATATTTACATATTAATGTGGTGGGTTGCTGTCAAAATTGAATCTTGGTGAGAAAATTTGAATATTTCATTATATTTTCATTTTTAAAGCTTACTTTTTCATCATTCTACATGTTAGTTTTGTCAATTTCTTGAAAATGTTAAGTTTTTAATCATAAAGGTTAATGTTTGATAGCGTTGAGTCTTCTATTCATATATTAATGTGATGGGTTGTTGTCAAAATTGAATCTTGTTTCTAGAAAAATATGACCATTTTGCAGATTAAGGGACATTTTTTTGACATTTTTTGAGTACATGTTAAGTGCATACCCGTGAGCATAAGAGCATATGTGTAACCCATCTTCCGAAGGCCATAAATTTTGCTCCCAAACTAAAAATTTCTCCATTTTTTTTTGTTGGAAAGGTATTGAAGCAAATATGCAATGAAAACATAAATTCAGGATTTATACTTACAAAAATATATAGGTTTTCCTTTTATTGTTAAAACTGGTCATTTTCTAACATGTCTAATGTTTTGATGAATGTTGTATTTCCATGCTTTACTTGATTTAGACCAAAGATTGTGTATGCTCTTCTCTTTTCACCTTTTGGTGATCTTGAGAATAAAAAAAACTTTGATCTCTATATTTTTAACATTTGGATTAACTTAGAAATTTGATTATTCATTTTTTAGGGGAATGAACCTTTTACAAAGCATTTTTTTATGGTCCTTTGATTTAAAGTTTTCCATTTCTATCTAGTTGGGATAAAGTTTGTGTATGCTCTTCTCTTACACCTTATGGTGATCTTGGGAATAAAAATCAGCTTTAATCTTCATTTTATAACATTTGGTTAATTTAGAAACTTCATCTTTCATTTTTTGTTTAAGGGAATGATCATTTATCAAGTTTTTTGTATGGTTCATTAATTACAAAGTTTTCCTTTACTTTTTACTTGGATTATTTGTTGTGTATGCTCTTCTCTTGCATCCTTGGATGATCTTGAGAATCAAAAGCAACTCTTAATCTTCTTTTAAATAATGTGATTTGCTTGGAGAACTACTAACGCTTGAGTGCAGGACCTAAAAATGCTTGTCAAAGAAAGGAGTTCAAAAAAAAACTTTTCTAACTACACGTGTGTTGCAGATTGCCAAATAGAGAATGACTAAACCACATTAAATCTAAAAGATAAAAAACACACCAAATTCAAAACACTTGTATTTGCAGGTTCGGATAAGGGTATGCCCCATCTGCTTAAAACTAGGACATAACCCCTTTGGCATAACCCTTAAGCTACAACAATGGGGGTGGTCCTGTGAACCCCAAAGTATTCACACAAAGAGGGAACCTTGTGGATGAAATGGGAAGTGCTCTGCACAACCTACTTGACTACTATTACCATTTGTGAGATTTAGCATCAAAGTTATCTGTATCGCAACCCCAGTGAGAGTACACGATGGATGCATTTATTGCCCACTGTGCTTGAAGGGGGTAAATTAAATCTGAGATACTCTAAGAATCAGTTAGTGTGAATTTTCTTGGAAATCTGAGCTCACTCTTAGATAACTTGTGACACCTAGTTGAGATAACCACCTAGGAAATCCATTCAGTCTTTGGAGCCAACTTGACCAAACCAATTGTTGTAAAGAGCCATCATTCATCATGAAACGTGTGAAGCATTACTTTTGCTTAGTTTTTCACTCACCCTAAGGTGAGGTGAAACTCTGCCGAAGTGAGGCCAACATTTTTCATCCTCACTTGTACTACTTCCTTCACTTTCTTTTGACACTTTGTTGATCAAAAGAAGAGTGACCACACGTGTATTTCCAATTGATTGTTGTCACCACTTTTATGTCCGTTTACACTCATCCATGTTTGCAGATGGGTTGTTAAATGTCTAAAGTGCATGGAGATGTTTTCATATCATTGGTAGCATTTTTATCTTGATACCCAAGTCAAGATCGTCAATCATAGTTAGGCTTGATTCATCACTTGATTCTCCTTTGAACTGTTATCTTGCTTGTATCGTATCACCACAATTTTGATACTTACGTCTTGTTTCTTGCAAACTCGACCTAAGTGTCTAGATTGTAATGTTACGCTACGCGCATCGTAACAATTCCTTGGTATACTCTAGCCTTAGTTTTCCTTCAAACATTACCTTGATTTTGAAAAGTGTTGTTGTTACCTTTGTGCATGTCGTAATAATATTATTTCGATACTAATACCTTACTTCTCCATAAAATTTGGTTAACGTATCTTAGTGGTATTGTTGCATCGTTCATGTTTGTAACTTATACTTTTTGAGATTTAGGTCTTGATTGGATCTAAACTCGCTTTTAGTATACCTTGCTTGGAAATCATATCAACCTTTTGTTATTACTTATGTCTTGTTCATTTTTGAACTTGGCATAAGTGGTGACATTTTTTTGATCATCTTACGTGTCAAACTATTAATTGATCAGACGCTTAGGAAGTACTCCATTTGACTAATTGGTTTACCAATAAATTTGTGTGATTGTGTCTCATTTGTCACATCGACTTATCCATTTTGGACAATCACTTTGATCCATTGATTCTTTATCATTCATTATTCTTTGGTCATTAATTTGGCTTTGTGTTTTGAACTCGTGTGATTGTTCCTTGTGTTTATCCACCTTATAAACTCATTTCTAGGAAAATCCTTTGGGTATTTGATCCTCTTGATCTTCTTGTTTTTGCCTAAGTTCATGATCATTTTTGAACACATCTTTCAAACCTTGGAAAAAATTTCCTATCAAGAAACTTTTGCATCAATAAAACATTGGAAATATTTCCTTTGTATCCTTTATGTTGCTAAAATTTTGATCAATCCTTTGACATTTACGCCTCCAAACCTTGTTGGATTATCAATCTTGAGTCATCACGATGTATGTTTTCCTTAGCTTCCCTTTTGGAAAATCACACAAGCATCCCCATCTTTATGAAATGTCTAGTTGGTTGTCATTATGCTGCCCAAATCAACATGAAACCTTCTTCACTTTGAAGAAGTTTGATCATACAATCTAGGTCTAGACCTTTGAACCCAACACACACCAAAAATGACTGATTATCACAAGGTCCCTTATACATACGACAATAAGGAATCAAAGTTTTGAACGTTCACATCAAAAGATGCCCATCATGACCAAACCTCATTTGGTTCTTTGAGCTAGAGAACCCATTAGGTAACCTGGTTCCCCACATTCATCTCATAGTTAGTGGTATGGTTTGGACACTTCTGATCCAAATTATTATTCGGGTTCCCCCAATATTCTTCTGATTCTAATCCAAAAATTTCCTCTTCTTCTGAGGATTCCAATCCAAATATTTCCTCTGATTCTTCTGATGATTTGGATCCAAACTACTATTTAGATTCATCTAATTCGACTCCTAAGTCATGGTCCTCCCCTTCTTTGCAGGACCTCTATTATCAGTCATCTAAACAATGTTCTCCTCCTCAACGATATCTCTAAAAAATTTCCTATGTCCCTTCTTCCAATTCTTCACAGGACCTCTATTATCTTCACCTAAACAATCTCTCATCCTCTAAATATTTGTGTCACCACAAATTATCTTCATCATTCATCTAATGTCCTATGGTCCTCCCTATCTTCACAGGACCCTCTTCATCATACATTTAATATGACTCCTACGTCACGGTCCTCCCCTTCTTCACAGGACCCCTTTTATCAAGTTGCCTCAATGTCACCACAAATGTATTCATTCCTTTGAAGATACCCTATCTTTGCAGGACCCTCTCCAAATCCCTCCAATCAAACATCTAATAGAATTCCTTTGAATGTGTGACTCCAAATCCCTCCAATCAAACATCTATTACAATTATTGAATCACAGTCCTCTATTTCTTCATAGGACCCTTGTTATTATTCATCCAATGTGATTCTTGAATCATGGTCCTCCCCTTCTTCGCAGGACCTTCTTCATCAATCACCCCCACAAAGTCTTCCTTCTTTGAAGATTCATGTGACTCAAATTCCTTCTAGTCAAAATTTTGATCGACCCATGCATCGTAATCTGTAGACTTTGGACTTAATCCTACTAGTTTACAGATGATATACCATCATATAGGTAGGTCCACACCACCTTCTTCTACTCCTGAGACATCTAGCTCCACATCTTCTTCGTCCCCCATGTCATCTTCTTCTATCAATCATCATCAAACATCTTCTAAGTCTTCCATACCAATTGAACCTCTTTCTTCCAATCAACCCCTGGTGGTCGATCAACAACTCATACCGATTGATCTCTTTCAGAATGAAGAAACAATCAGGGCATTTATAGGGGCACATGAAGATATTCCTCTAGTAGATTACGAGAAAGGATTCTCTTTAGACTTCGATGTGTTTGCATATTGTGAGGAAAAGGTTGATTCCTTTTATCAAGAAATGGAGGAAGAGCCTCAGATCATGCAACTTGATCCTCCTCTTATTCTTCCATCTTCACATTCTTCATTATGTGATGAAACTCCTGGGTCTTGCATTGATCCATGGCCTATCTTCTCATCACCCAATCACTCTTTGTCTATCACAATTCCTCAATCACAATCTCTTATGGGGTCAACGCCAAGTATCCCTTCATCTTCATCTAGGTGTGGGTCACCTTCTAGTAGCCCTCCCTCTGCTATTTGTGGGACATTTTCAAGTAGTCCACTATCTTCTATTCTTGGGGCATGTCCAACTAGCCCCTTGTCTTCTATGTATGGGTCACCCCAGGTAGTCCATCATCTTCTATTCTTGGCCACATCCTAGTAGCCCATCATCTTACATCTATGGGTCACATCCTAGTAGCCCTTCTTCTTATTCTTGGGGCCACATCCTATGTATGGGTCACCCATCATCTTCTATTCTTGGGACACATCCTAGTATCCCTTCATCTTCTATCTATGGGTCACATCTTAGTAGCCCTTCTTCTTCTATTCTTGGGTCACATCCTAGTAGCCCTTCTTCCCCTTAGGGCCACATCCTTCATCTTTATGGCTCACCTTCTGGTAGCCCCTATTCTTCAATTCTTAGACCATATCCTTTTCATACACCACATTATTATTCTACCAATGATTGTGGAAAGACCATCATCATTCCTCCCATCAATTCTAAATGTCCACGTTCTTCTCCCACTTCTTGGGATCAAACAAGTCAAGCATTAGCTTATAAGAAACCTAGACAAGTTTTTTACCAAGCTAAGACCAAAACACCGAAGAGCTCCAAAGCTCCCAACAACTCAAACGATTATAAAATTCAAAATCAAACGTGATTCTAGAATGCACACCAATGTACCCATCAAGTATGGTGCAAAGTGTAGAAACCTATGGATAGGGAACTCAAGCTCCCACATATGAAACCCATGTTTCAAAACAAATCACAATCATTTGTTGAGTGTGAACTCACCATGATCATCGAGATCGGGGATAATATTACTCTTGATAAACAAACACGCTTAGTCTCTCTTATCAAAGAAATTGTGAACATCGTTGTTGGATCCTATCACGCAGAGTGACATGTTTCATTCCAATAACCATCAAAAAATCAAAAAAATCATAAAACAGTTCAAAAATAAAAAAAAATGAGAAAACATTAAAACATTACAAAAACAAAATCAAAGGTACAAAGATCAAACATTGCAATCAGGTATTACGTACACATGGATGTTCTTTCTTCCCTTTCTTTCATATTCCTCTACAAGTCATCCACCATTTTCATCCCTTTGATGATATTTTGGTTAGTTTATTCGTACACATTTTGTGACATTTATCTCTATGGTATCCGTTTGACCTTGGTCTTTCATAACCTTGGTAAATTAAAGAACGACTGACCTCTTAGAGATCCTATCACTATCTACATATAATAAACTTGTTGGGAAGAATTTTTGGGTGTATTTGTTGACACTAGCCAATGTCATCATCACAATCACTTCCACATCCTTCCATCAAGCCATCAATGGTTCTTAACCCCTTGTCAAACAAGAGACATGAAATAAATTTTAAACAAACCAAAAGAATCAAAATCAATCAATCAAAAAGCAAAATCTAAAAGAAAAAGCAAATTGATATATAACTCTCTCTTGGGGTATTTCCAATAATCTCTACAGGGCTATGGATGCCTGACTGGTAGTAGAGAAATGTTGTGATTAGAATCAAATGCATCTCCATCGGGGCTATGGATGCCTGGCTGGCAGCGGAGCAATGTACGGATCTCCTTCCACAATCCATTCACAAATCACCTTTCAAACTAAATCATTCCTACACATTGGCTAGTGTCTTCACTTGTTGTCTATCAACTCTTTCCTTCAAGAGGTAATTCATTTCCATGTGCACACATGGGATCTCGATGAGTAAATAGGATTAGTATGTTACCAAGTGTTACTTTTTGGACCTTGTTCAAACTCTTTCTTTAGCGCATGTCTTGTCTCATGATTTGTGCCTTGGGCTAATCACTTTTTCATCGACCACCTTCTAAATATTTTCATAGCATCCTCTATTCTTCAAAAATCATTTAGAACATCCATGTGTATAGGATGTCCTCTTTTCCATGTTTGCAAGACACTTTTGTCCCCTTTTAATAAGACAATTTTCTACTTCCTTTCTCTCATGTGTTTATTGGCCAACTTACGCTGGGGGCATCCTTATTCCCTCATGATTGAACCTATTTTATATTGGCCTTGATCCCCCTTCTATGTGTGAAGATTTTTTCTTTGAATACTCCCACCTAATCACTGGGGCATGTCACATCTTCACTTCTCGTACATGTGGCATTCTGCCCTTGTACATCCCATCTATCACTGGGGGAATCCATGCTTCTTTGTCTTCCTGTACATAGTTTCACAAAAAATTTCAAAATAAAAAACATTCAAATATGTTTCAAGAAAAATAAAAAACGATAAAAATCATCCTACAAAACATCACTCTTTGGTTCTCGCCTGTTCTTGTGCGTGACTCATAGATCATCTTGATCTACCTCTATCAACAAAAGTTGGTTTGCTTACTATGTCTATACTCTGGGGCACAATGAGTTGCTTGGTACTGTTTCATAGTGCACAATTGATTTTCATAGGACCCAAGTGTCCTCTGTTATTCCCCTTGCATGTATCCTTGCTTGGGGCACCATCTTTTAACCCTTGTCGTTAATTCACACAGGTCAGAATCAAAGCTTGATAACAAAAACATTGCATTATGTTTCTCTGTTAGGTTAGCTTGTTTACTTTCTTGTATTGCATTACATTATGTATGTTGCAAGGAGTTAGGAATATTTTACTTTCTCGTATTGCATTACATTTTGTATGTTGCATGGAGTTGGTGTTTTCAGCAATGGACAATTGTTCATAGTATGGCTTTTCATGTCATTCTACTTTTTTCGTATGCTTATATTTTTAATAAGGACTGATGATGTAGATCTTTGGCAATATGATGACACTAAAGTTGTTTCAATACACTATGGATGAAAGCTTGATATTTTCTTTCCATCTTCATTCCTCTTCTACATCATTCTCCTATCAACATTATTCTTCTGATTCACCTAGGGCATCCTACCCCTACCCATTCTTCTATCCATTTCTCTCACCTTTTTCGATCGTCGATCACCTTCTTTCATCACCCCATCAACACTCGAGGGGGCATCTCTCACTTCTACTAATTTTTCTTCTACGCCTTCAAAATTTTATTTGTCTACTATCTTTGAAGTGGTGTCACTTACGCCACCCCAAAGAGGGGAAAATGTAGACACCTATAATTTAGCTCGAGCAATTTAAATACTTAAATTGTGCTAATTATATCCTTTCCCACAAATTGACGACATATCATCAATAAATGATCATTTTCTCTTCTATCGTCATTAATTAGTTACATTATGTTAATTAATTAACTCTTCTATCCAACAAATACACCAATTAACGACCTTTTGTTAATTAATTATTTTAATTAATTCCCCCTTTCTATCTAGACTAATTAATTATTATTAATTAATTATCTTCCTCTTCCATTAAATCAATAAATCATCATTTATTTGATTAAATTCCTCTCATAGTCTAAATCATACTAATTATTCCTCTAAAAAGCTTCTATAAGCTTGCACACCTATTAATTAATCACTTTGGTTAATTAATAAATCCCCTCAAACCCCATGAGTCACTAAAGGACAAAATAAACTCTCCTAAGGTTGACTCAACCCCCTTTCAACCATCCTTATCCACAACTAACCCAACCTCTCTATTATCCCACATGTAAAGGGATGTAGAGATTCTTTTATCCATTGGGCTATATAAGGAGCCCTCCTCCTACCTTTCTATTTACACCTTTACACACCTTGCATGCTTATAGCTAATCTATAAGCATTTTATCTTAGAGCATCTTTCATTTGAGCTAATAGCCTCATTCTTGCATTTCATTCATCCAAGATTTTGGGTCATATGGAGAGAATCAAAATGGTCTTGTAGCCATACTTTGATGAGCTTCCATTCCCAAACCCTTGAAGATCAAACAATCAAATTTGATTTCCATGGATCTATCTAGGTTCATTTAGTGTTTTTGGTGATCTAAAGAGTAGAGATTCAAATGCTTAGCATATTAGTTTGATTTCTATTTCAAGTTTTAATGCATAATGTTGGTATTTAGTCTTGTTTAGCTCTTAGCATGATGATATTTGTGTAGTTAGTTCATGTTTTGAAACTATTAAAGTGTTAGTTTCAATTCCCTTTGCATAGCTAACGAATACATTGATACGCCCCAGTTTGGTCATTTCGTCGGGGGTAGTAAGGAGTAGAAAATGTATGTTTGATCTTGAAGTAGGCAAAAAAATATTAATTGTATGATTCTTAAAGGAATATCCCTTATTGTTAATAGTTGTTGAAGGTATCCCAAAGCATGTGGTAATTTTTTATAAATAATAAATTATAGATATCCTCATCCTTGGTTGTCTCTTAAGAGACCTCCTTAACCCACTTTGTAAAATATTTTGTGGTTGTAATAATGAATTTATGTCCTTAAGCAGATGCATGGTTAAGCTTACCAACAAGGTCAAAGCCCCGTAATGAAAATGACTACAGGAAAATAATAGGTTACAAATTATGAGACAAACATTATTTTGGCACTAGTCACATCTTTTTGCATATTCATTATAGTCTTGTTCCATTATGGGCCTATAATAACATTGATAAAAGAGATTTTGAGGCATATATTTGCCGTTAAAATGAACACCACATTCACTATTGTGTATTTTGGAAAGGGCAAGGTATACATCATTAGTGCCTAAACATCATAGTAATCATCCATTAAATAATTTTTTGAATAATAAATCGCCAATAAGGGTATAACAAGCAACTTCATATTACAGATGACGCCCCTCTTATGGTGACACCTTATCTAGTGTCAATATAGGAAAGTGTAAATGTTGGTATACCATTAAGGTTTGTCGGCACTGCATGTAATAGAAAGAACATATAAAGTTTTGACATTATCATGGAAAATAGAATCTTTGCATGATTGTTGAATTGTGATGGTGGCATAATCATCTTCTATATTGAGAAGGATAAGTGAAACTACACTAGCCATGAAATTTGCATATCAATTGTCCTTACGAGGAACATTAGGAATAAAGTAGGAGTAAAAGGTAGATAACAACTATTTGACCAAATTATTGTATGGAAATAATGTAACCTTCTTAGTTTTATAAACATCTTGTACTTGATAAATAATTAACTGAGAATCACCAAAGATATGTGTGGAAAATTTGTATGGTTCTTGCAATGTAAAGGCCTTATATTAAAACCTCACATTTGGTGACATTATTTATACATGAAAATCTAAGTCTATAAACACACAACAATATATATGATGCAAGGGTTCATTACAGGAGGTTATTATAATCTAATTAACTCATAATTACCCATATATATTCAAAACAACACATTAATACTTACAACAATGATAAATAATGAAATGATAGCTAAAATACACAAGAAGAGACAAATACTTAGTTGCATAGATATAAACAAAGAAGATATGTGTGTAGATGGGTGGAAAAGACTTATCAAAGATTGTAGATGCTTTGTTATTAATACTAAAACTAGAAATTGAGTTAGTGTATGACCATACAACTATTATATAGTCTTTCCTTAGATCTATATGGTTCTAAATGGATATATAAAATCTTGGACCCTTTTATAGTTAGGTTCTATAGCTTCTTGTGTGCTTCACTTTTCTATAAATTTGTTTCATTATATGTCACTCTTGTATGCATAACCTTAACATAACCTATAATCACCTATAACAAAGTGGAAACCCTAGATACTTACAACACCCTTCATCAAAGCATTAGATAAAAAAAGGATAAATCGTGTGTGTGATGAGGCTAAACTACCATTAGCAGTCAACCCTTGCCAAACCAATCCAAGTGTTGCACTGCATTCCTTCACATGGGATTTGTCCTCATGTAGTTCTCTTAGGTGCATGTACAAGTGTGAGTGTAGTCTAATCCAACCCCATATCAGTGACCTTGTGTTTCTTGACACAAAGATAATGGGCCAACTCTTCAGTAGAAAATTTACCTAGTGTGATGTAGTGTGCTTCATCTACGTGACTAGATCCTTCTGTCCATTAAAAACCTTTAACAATTCTTGGAGTTACTTTAATATTGATATGACATGGCTCTAAGACATATACATGCTTAGAAATGGAGGAAGATAGATTCTTTAACCTGGTTGATCGCTAAAAAATTGCAGTAGTGGTTACTTTAAATGATGTGCAATTTATTTTAGAAGATTTAGGAGGGCCTGGAGTGATTTTATATTGATATCTGTAATAGTAGCTTGTAAGAGTGTCAGGTGAGTTTTAAAGTGATATTGAATTTCTTATATAGCCTTCTATAAGTGAAATATTATAATAAGGCCAGTCCTAAAAAGATAAAACAACACAATACAAATACACAAATTAAAAACAAAGTTAGAAGACAAGAAAAGGGGGTCATAGAAGTAAATTAGGGCCATAGAAATTATCCTGACAAAACTATACACTCTCGGACATGAAGCATGTGATGTAAAATAGAAATTTATAGAATGATGTTCATGGATGATTTACTAGTTTGGTTAATTAATAATTCTTGAGTTTGTGATAGAGTAGAGTGTAGAGATGAACAAGTCAGGATAAGGCTAAGAGATGTACTAATTATACTTAGAATGCGATACTTTGTCTTAGCAAAGGAGCATATCCAAACCTATCTTTGCCAAAGGATAAGTTAGCAAATTTGAGTGTCTACAAGTATGCACTTGCATTATTGTCTATAGGAGGAGAGGTAAAATATTCATTGCGACCATCGTATTAATCATAAGTAGAAGAATCTAAGAAAATCATTCACATATGCATAAATATTACTAACTATAGAAGAATATGCCTCATACATGTCATCCTATTCATACTAAGAAAAGTCATCAAGGGTAATAATAACCTTACATATTTCTATACTAGCTAGAGACATTGAAGTTTGATCACTAGTGTAAGAATAATATAAAGGCATGATAAATTAAGCCATGAAAGCACCAAGGAAAAAGTGGAAAACCCTAGGGAAACTAAGGATTGAGAAAGGTTAAGGATTTGATACACAAGCAAGTTCACCGAATGATTTGACCGTAAAATAAACAAAAGGGTTGTTGTGGACTCTTATTTATTCATCTTATGATTAAGGGTTGGAAATAAGTAATATATTTAGATTATTACTTGTAAATCAATGTATAGATCATAATATACTATTATTAGTAATTTGTAAGATACAATAGTAGAAATTATTGCTAAGAATGTGAACACATAAGAAATAGGATGTACTTAGATGATTAAAAACTCAAGAAAGTGATTTGACAATGTCATATGAGTTTATAAGATGGAAATGATCTGCAAGTACTTCACCTTTGAATGTGGGAGTGAAAATATGAGTAGGTATTGAAATTTTACATGCATTAAAAATTGTTTTGCATTTTTATATGGGTGTGTACTGGCTCTTTATAAATTCTTGTGCCTATACAAACCTTTAAAATATTCCTCGTTGTGATACCCTAGTTTTCACACATGTGTGAAACCCTCGATATGATCTAAAATACCTTCAAACCCTAACCATTGCTATAAGACCTTGTAAAAAAGGTTAGTTGTTGGGTTCAAGTACAATGCACACAACCTATATTAGAAATACTATGAAGAGGCTTAAAACCACATGTAGTTCTCCACATAACATGTGATATCTATATGGATGCAACTGGCTTCAAAAATTTGATCACTTGATAATATAACAATGGTTTAGCATTCTTAGCTTGACTTGGCTTGGATGGCCTTTAGCCTAGAAAGCCTGACTCTATAACCTAATTGAGTTTGCTTCAAATATATGTATGGTTTACTCCTCAAGTGTGCTATTGATTTTTAGGAATTTGGGAGAGATTGACATATTTTATGAGTAGTGTTGCAATGAGTGATCTTGATAGTGCTAGGTGAGTAAATGAATGTATTCGACTTCCTTATGAACGATTTTGTAGATATAATTTTGCATTAATTCCAACCCATATGGAAATTACCAACCTATAGCGATATCAAATTACGAAAGTGACCACTAAGTAGGTAGGAATGAAACACCATTTTCACACCAAAACATTTGGCCATTTTGGTCCCCCATTTGGCGGTCAAGTACAAATAGTTCATGGGATTGTGTAAAAGTATAGTAATGATGCCTAAGAGGAATATAATATTATGGATTGATACAAATCATATTGTGAGTAACTAAGTAGTGTACATTAAGATATAAATTCATGCATGGGTTTAAGGATGTGCAAGTAAGCTCAAAATGTGTGGACGATTCATGAATTAGTGATAAATCCATTATTGTCATTATTAAGTGATAAATTACCAGCTTTAGGTGTCTACAACATGTTCCTGTGATAAAAAACCCTATATTTTCTATACAATATCTTGATTTGAAATTATATAAGGGTAATTATTTTAAGGTATTTTTGGGTTTTGGCATCCTTACGCCGCCTACATTTCCCTGTGTGGAGCTCAAACCCAAATGTAGTTCTCCTACCTATATAGAAGTGCAATTGTGTTCCTTGTGACTATATGTATACAACTAAAATTTATCTCTTTAATACTTGAAGATGTTATTTTTTACTTGGATTTTAATGATTCAAACCTACTTAAAGGATTCTCCTAGTTTATTATCTTGCAATAGGTAAAATAGGGCATATTTTTTTATGTTTGGCAGATGTGTGCCAAGTGATTTTCTAGTGAATAACATATAAGTAAACGATTAAAATTTATTTATATTTATACTACTCAAAGGGTAATATTTCACACAATGTAAACCTAGAGGGAAAATTCTGACTCATGGAATGGTACCCATTTGAAAATATTACCATTAGAAAGCTATGGATAAGATCGACCAACATGGAAACAATTGACTAGTTAATTTTTTCCCTGTCGCACAATTTTGTCCTACAAGGATAAAATTTGAGTTGATGGTCTAGAGAAGTTTGTGTAAGAGGTATAAAGTGATTTTTCATGGAAAATTATTCTCATAGATGACTCAACAATAGAATGAGGGTTTATAATCCTTAGGATAGAGTGAGGTAGCATGTTTGATCTTGGTTTATACAGATAAGAAATGTATAAGGGATATAAGCCAAAACCAACATTATCAAATGCGAAATGAAAAAATTTGGGTGTATATAGCTATATATTGATTCACAAGGTTGAAATTATAGTTTATGCTCGAGGAGAATAAAATTCGTTCAAGTTCGTTAATGAATAATGTATGACAAAATAACACCTTAAAGTTGAACTATACATACACATGTATGCGTGTGAATGTATGTATATGATTACATACACATGTATGCACATACATATATACAAACATATAGTAAACAAACATGTTTGTTTCACACTAATACATATTCATACGCACATAAATACCACACACACATATGCATATAAATACACACACATGCGTGTGTATGTTATGTGTGCATGTACACACATGCGTACATGTTTACTTCTTCTTCTTATCTATTATTAGTATTAATACAAGAGAATTTTTAGTGTTAATGAAATTAATACATTTATAAAGTATAATGTAATCTAAATTACATTTATTTGGATGGGTCTTAGAGTTGACAACTAAATGCCCTTATTTAGATTTGCTACCTACTACACTGAATCATAACTCCATCTCTTTATCCCACAACCTTGCACAAACTAGTGATAATGCTATCAATCAAGTTGCACCACCATGTCATGATCGAGAAAAAATTTGTAGAGCGAATGTTTAAATCTATACCGCACACCCTAGGTAATTTTATTTAGATACCTTTACATAAACAAGATGGAAGAGAATAAAACAATCATCAATGGCCAACTAGGGGCATTGCCTATAAGAGGAAAACATTGGGAAGTCAAAATATGTATTGAAGGTGACAAAGAGAGTGAGGATTGCAAAGGAAAATGTTGTAAAAAAAAGGGCACTATAGTGCACACATCACTAGATGCCTTATCTATTAAATAACATGTTGCATTCAAGTTTTTTATAGACCACAATGTACAAAATTAAAAACCTTCACAACTAAAGATGATTACTCAAGAAGTTCACACACATGGAATTCATATTTGATTGAAGACATTAGACATGCACTTCATCCCCTCTTAAAAAGTGTTTCTTACTTCTCCTCACTCCAACATGCATCACAAAATTCAACACCAATGCGTCAAGTATACATTTAGGGCTTTAAATCCCTATAAAGGAAATGAAGCCCTTACAAGAACAAACATTGAAAATTTTCCAAGAGCATATGAAGCATATTTAGTACATTCTCATTAATGAGATTAGCTTCATAGGCCCAAAAATGGTAGGCTATATAAATAAATTGTTATGTGAGGTATTCCTTGAGCAACATGAAAAAGATGTTGGAGGTTGTTATATTATTTGTGAACTACACCAACTACCCCTAATCAACAACATATTGAGATACAATTCAATTGGACACATTATGGGAAAAAATGGACAATTATAACATTAGACACATTTTTTGACAAGATAGTTGCAACCCATTCAAGGTGACCATCATAAATTTATTATCTAGCATTAGAAATGCATATTCAATGAAAGAGGACTAGAACCTTCTCATGTAAATAAAAAAATCCTAAATGTCTCCTGAAGAACAAAAAACCTTTGAAACCTCAACTCATTTTTCTACAAATAAAAATTAGTACCATTGCATAATAAACATATGCTCAAATTACTAAACCTTATAATTGAACTAAGAAAAACAACACAAAATAGGAAACAAGGATCACCTAACCTCAATGACTCAATCATAGAGCATGTCACTTGTTATGCCCCTAACATATACCATTTATATATCTAAGTGTGGGCTAACATATGAATTATATAACATTTATACTTATATTCATTAGTTACTTAGCCATTAGGTATAAACTAATAATAATGAAGGGGTATGACCTTTAACAATCATACATATATATATATATATATATATCAGTAAGTAATTCCTCCCCATGGTGTGAAGAGTGTGAGTTAGTGTCTTATTGTAAGACTTAGGAGGTTTCACCCTCGAAGTGGCTTAATAATATAATATGTATTATGATATATCGACATTTATATTCTAGTAATTCCATTCCATTTGGTATCAGAGCCGATTTCGACAATGACTGGTGTTTTTGTTATATCTCAAGCACCGTTGTAAAAAAATTCAAAGTTTTTTTTACCATGTCTGGAGATATATATAATAAATCTTCAGTAAAACTTTTAGAATTTTTTTCATTGTTTTGTGAGAGTTAATGCATATATACTATTTTTCATAAAATCAATCTATAGGCCGCATTTTTTAGAAATTTTCTGAGTTTTTTACATTTTTGGAAAGATATTTAAATTTCCATATACATCCATTCTTTACATTTTCAAATTTAAGGTCATCTACATTGAGAAATTTGTTGGTCAAATTCGGTCAAACAAGGCAAATTGAATTGTGTAAGGGTAATCCCTTGTTATGGCAAGTCCACAAACTAGAGGATGGGGAAAAAATTCATACACACCATGGAATACTCCTTATAAAGATAAAATATAATATAATTTTGAACTAGGAGGTACTTACACCATGAGGGACCTGCAAGTCGCTTTCACAAAAACAAATCAACGATTAGATGATCTTAAGAAAATACTTGATCACATTTTTCATTTTCAAAAGAGTTCAATCAATCCTCCACATGTATCTAATAGCCAAGGTGAAAAATTTATGGTTTTTAAAGAAGCGTGTATTTTGGTAATTGATGACATGGAATACACCATGACAGGACATGTTAATTATGACTCCTATTTTACAAGTCCGCACATTTAGAAGGTTGAACCAAATATGGATGAAGAATACAAAACAATGGTTTGGGATGAATCTTTTGAATACAATACACTTAACTTGGAATATTATGACAAGGGTTTAGTAACTGTAGACATGGAAACTAAATTTGATCCTATTTTGAGTGTCAAAAACTTATTATATGTGGAAGAAGTACAAAAGATGCAACCAAAACTTTGAGACGTCACGAAACACCATGTGCAATTTGTTATGGGTCAGTGTAATGAAAACTTTATAGGGAAAATGCCTACTAATGAAAGATGTAATCACACCATATTTAAGATGATTGAGATACCATACACATTTTGGATGTCAAAACCTTCAATATAGTCGTTATGGAGGTCATTCCATTCAAAGTTCCACTACCTCCTCGAAAATCATCCGCCAACTTAATAATTTTTCATGGCCAAATTTGTGTGTTTCTCACAAAAAAATGGATAATGCGTATTTTTTAATCAAAACACAAGATATGTATTCAACTTTGAAAGTACCACCAGATATAATCATCATAACACTAGAGTTATTTAACTAGACTCAGCTTAAGAGGTTACAAATGAAGGTGATCATAGTTGATCTCATCAAGGAACAATGTCAGACATATAAGGAGGTGTAATGGGAGGACAACGACTGAGTACCTATTTTTCCACTACTAACCAAACATTGAGGATGGCATTTATTTGAAGTGAAGGAGCATGTTATGCCCCTAACATATACCATTTATATGTCTAAGTGTGGGATAATACATGACTTATATAAAATTTATACTTATATTCATTAGTTACTTAGTCATTAGGCATAAGCTAATAATAATGAAGGGGTGAGACCTTTCACACTCGTGTGTGTGTGTGTGTCTGTATATATATATATGGGTGAGTAATTCCTCCCCATGAGTGTGAAGAGTGTGAGTTAGTGTCTTATTGTAATACTTAGGAGGTTGCCCCCTCAAAGTGGCTTAATAATATATTATATATTCTAGTAATTCCATTTCATCACTATTGTGTAAAAGAGAAGAAATCATATTGATAACCAGTTTCGGGTAAAGGTAAGATTAGTTGATGGAGCTTTAAGACAAGTTATTTGTAAAGTCTACAATCTAGGCTCAACACCCCTTGATTTTTTGTTCTATGTTTAAAAAATACTCAAGTCCCACATGGGATATCAATAATACCACACAATTTCCAATTCCACTCATTACAAGTGGAATCATTAACAAATGACCCTAAATATGGAATTAGTGTTGATAATATATAAAATCACAACAAATAATATTTTAGATGGCAAATATATATATTTGCAACACTAATCAACAAGGCCTAACATTCACTACAATATCACGAGTGTGTGCACTAAGTGACCTCCATATCTTACTTTGATTTTCACTCAATCACTACATAAGAATGAAGGATAATAAATATGTGATATATATTAACAAAAGAAGACAAATTTAATCAAGAAATCTTCCACTACATCTACAACAATGTCAAGTTATGACAAAAATCTCATACATTTATTACACTATTTTTTCTTCTAAGCCTTTATTACACATTCTCTCCTATTTATGTCGACACTTGTCCTATAATGGTAGCTTGGGGGTGATGATGGCTATAAATTTGGTTAGAGTTTGTAAACACAAAATCACGCACTTGGGTACATTTCTAGGCCCTAAAAGCATTTTTTCATTCATATGATTCCTAAGCGAGAAAACTAGTAATTGACTATTGTCTTAGGCCTCTTTTTTGTCTTTTTTGCTTTCACTTTGGTCTTACACACCCTATAGCCTAGTCTGAACTTTATTGCTTTATCTTTCATGACTTTGGACACCAGCACCCAGATAGGACACCAATGCCCAGGCACCCTCATCTTTCTAGGCGCCCTAACCTCTTTTTGCTTTACTCGCTATTTTTGGGCTTCTTTTATCTTTTGGGCATCTTATTTTCTTATGGGTCGTCCTTGTAGTTGTCAATTACAAAATTCAACCAAGGTAATCATATAAATACAAAGTTATGTGACCATAATAAAGGATCAAGCTTTAAGTATCTATTATCATCACCTAAGGTTATATCCAAAGGCATTCTAAGAGCATCAAAGGCATCCATTTAGAACTCACTCAAGGCACAAGGGACTACATTTTCTACATATGTGTATAGGAAGGGAAGTTCATTTTTCCATCCAAACATCTATTTACATTAGTACATCTAGTTATTTCCCTCTATCATGCACACTTGCATAAGGGATTCCTAAGGCACGATTATATCACACACTCACAAGAACTACATGGAGTCTGAGATGTAATGCAGCACTCGGTCATAAGTTCACTCATTCGGGTGACCAACGGGGTCAATCCGACTCCCCATATTACATATTTTCTTTTTGGGATTTTATGTAGTTTGAGGGTTTTCTAGGTCATCATCTATTTACAGGTTACAGGTGAATTTTGTGATCATCCAACGACATACAGGAAACTAACAACGACTATCAATAAACAACCTTGTGACACCAGAAAATTCAGGTTCCAGCCATTTTCATAGACACAAATGCTCAAAAGTGAACTCCAACATCCAGGCACCCTTGACCCAGTCCAGGCACCCCAGTCCAGGCATATCTGACAACTCCAAAGTTTATTGTGCACACTTACGATAGTTTTCCCTTCCTATTTATCAGTTTCTCTAGTATGCACATTACTGACATTAGGCGTAAATCAACTAAGTCCTTTAGTCTTCTCTCTTTCTCTTACATCTAGGGTTTCATGTTTATTAGCTTAATTTCTTGTGTCATCTATATTCTAGTAGTTTTTTATCGTAGTTTACATCTATTAATTTGCAATTAGGGTTTTAAAAAAAGAATATTTAATCTCATTTGGTGAACCTGCATTCGAACACTTTGGGATCTGTTTTTGCTTACTATATCCAGTCTTCTTTCATGGATCCTAAAGCTACTAAACTCTCCTTCTATGAATTAATTCAAAAGTGCCCCATTTGTAAATATGCTCTCATAAAATTTGTACACACAATGTACCTCCCTCACGATACACCACCTTCATAAATAAGTGTCATTTTCAATCGTATCTTACACGCGTCTATTAGTTTTGATAACACATCTTCTCAAGCTATCTTAGAGTCAATTCAATCTTTACACCATGCTTTTTAAGATAAATTTCAAGCTATGGAATCCATGATTACATCTCTCAAAGCTGAAATCCAAGATCTCAAGGATGTTTCTCAAGCTCATGCTTGTTCTTCTTCAGCTCCTCATTTTAAGTTTATGTCTTCTACATGTGCTCGTATCAGTGAACCTCAAGTCTTACCGCTCCCCATGCTACTCAAGTTTGATTCAAATGATAAGCAACATGACATTCTTCCTACACTCCACAATCACCAGTTGATCAATTTGCCACCTACTCATTTCTATCCTCCTTATCAGTTTGATAACTATCAAGGTCTCCTATTTTTTTAATTGTCATCAAATCAATGGACATAATGATAATTATTACTATGCTTTAAAATGAATAATAAATCACCTTAAGTATCAGAGATTTATTTCATTTTCTGCACAACATCCTATTACATGCCCATCTCCAAATGCTACATCCAAATGGGCTCCTAAATTTGTTTCTTCTATGACCATTGAGCATCAAGCTATCACTTCTAATGTTCCTTCTTCACTCAGCCAATCGCCACCTATACAACCCATTCCAACTAAGCAATCACCTCTCAAGGTTCATCCTCCTTCCCCTCTTCTAAAGTATTATATGACATTATCAAGTCAAACAAAGAGACCACCTCTCAAAATTGGTTCAACATCTCCTCCTTTCAAGTCTTCTACAACGTCATCAATTCCACATGATCTACAACCAATCATTTTTGTCAAGGAAACTACTCCTTACATTTGTTCCCTTAGTAACATCAACTAGATATACACACTTGGGGGCATCATGCTTACTTTTCTCCCCCTTCCTAATATCATCAGATGTCTATCATTTATGTTATTATGCTTCATGCTTCATACTTCATCTTTCTAAGCATCATTACGCAACTTGATACAATTTTTATCAACTTCATAGGCATGCACGAGTGCCAAGCCCCTCCTTTATATGAGTCTTGTGAGAATACATCCTCAATGATGCATTTAGATGCAGAAAAGAAAGGAACCATGCGTTCATTCTAATAAATTAGGATGAGTTACCATATTAATGCATCCATTTAGATAACAAAGAGAATATACAATTGATTCATAACATAAAGGAAATGCACAAGGCTTTATGCCCATGAACAACATATATTCTTTAGAATAGAATCTTATATTCATGTTAACAAGTTCAATAACCACATTACATTCATTAGGTCATAAAATGACCAATATAACAATGCAGACCAGATTCATGCATCAGGACCCTAAGCTATGCTTCGATATTACAAAACTGGTTACATACCCATCCCTCTAAAATTTCCATCACTCTTATAGTTATCCTTATCCCAACCCAAAATATCCTTCATTATTCCTACAGAGCTTTTCCTATCTAGTGTTTTATATGTCTCTATCTCTTCTTCTACCCAAGCATCTCTATATATAGCTTTAGTCTCCACCGCCATGCCTTCCAGAGATAACAAATTGGCTACCAAGTGTCCATGTGGTCCTCCAATGGAGCATGCTTCCTTTGATCTGAGCTCTCCACTCTTTGCAATGATGTCTTTCTGGATCCTTCCATCACATGCATGGAATATTCCATTCTTGACCCTTTAATTGTCAGGCTGACACCTCATCCACTTTGCATGCTAGATGGGTCTCGCCTTTCTCGTGTGCTTCCTGGAACGCCGAATATGGCTAATTCCCAAAAACTCATCTTATCTTACGCATGTGCACCGTGTGTTCTGCTAAACCCTGCTAGAACCCTTCCATGCGCGCCTTCACCATGTGCACCCTTCTTCAAGCTAGGTCTCGCGCGCCCATGCGACTTCTTGTACTTAGCCAATATTCAGAGGCCCAACATCACCCCATACTATGCATGTTCTCCGTCCTCAGAAGCAATCCTCTTCAATGAATAAAAAATGATGGGATCTGAATAGTGGGGAAAATAATGAAGGAATGAAGAATTGGGAGAATGAATGAAAGAATGGGGAAAATGTAAGAGAATAATGTTTATTTTTGAAGGAGAATAGGAAAATCCTTCCCTATTTCTGCCTCTAGCTTTTCCCAAACATCAACCTCGCTCTGCACTTGCTGAGAGAGGTCTCTGACTAGGGTGCTCACCTCCTCAAAACTTAGTTCCTCCCCTTTGGCACTCATTGTCTCAATAATACTCTCCAATTGTTTTCCCAAGTCATCAAGTGCATCCATCCTATGGGTGATCTGGGGGTATAACTCCTTTAGCTGACTTTTAATTGAGCCTCGTAAGGTCTTGATAGCTTTTGACTTATTTTCTACCTCGGCCAGGATTTCTTCCCTTTCTTCCCAGTTCCCCTTATTATTTTCTTGAAACTCCTTGAGTTCCATTTCATGTGTGGTGACCAGGATGCTTATCACTCTATCTCTATCAGTGCAGTTGTCATATGTAGCTTCAGCAACTTTCGCAGTGGCCTTTACCTCTGCAAGGATTTTGGTATATTGAGAAATGATCTCGACAACCTTCAGCTTCTCTTCTTTCTCTTGGCATGCCAACGCTTCTTCTGTATTCTCTAATTCAAGTGGCTGCCTTTCCATCGTGAGGATGTGGGTCAAATCCTCCAGAAACTAAAAGGTTGATTCATATTTCTGCTCTGGTGGTGCTAGATCGGGATGCTTTAAAACAATAACACCCATAATCATTTCAATTTTCTTGTGTAGCTCATGCACCCTTACTTTCTCCTCTTTCAGTTCACACCTTAATTGTGTGTTGATAATCTCTTCTTGCTTCAAGTCCTTTCTCTTCTCAATGAGCTCCTTCTTTTCCTTCTCCAATTCCTCCTCCAAGAATCTCACTCTATCATTTCTTCCGAATAGTCTGGCCTCAATCTCAACTGAAACTTTATTGAGCATGTTACAGACCTACTCATCTGATATATGTTGAGCATTCACCAAGGGATTTACTCCTTTTATCTCTGGCACCTTCATCAACACTCCCTAACTTACTTCAAACTCAGGTTCATCCACGTGGGACTCGAATGCCCAAGATAGCATCTTTCAGGTTCGTGGATATGTGCCTTCTTCATCAAATGAAGTCATAGCCAAGAGTTGTTCTATTGGTACGGTGCTTTGGAAGCACGCATGTAGCACCTTGCTTGGATCATTGATGTATCCCATTCCTTTCCCTTGTGCTACCACTATGCCCTTCCCACCTATTTGTGCAGCCTTTGGGAAGCTTACCGCCAAATTGGGATTCCCACCCATGCTGCCATATTCTTTCCCAACACTCTCTTCTTCTATTTCCTTCAAAATTTCATCTGCGCTCCGCTCCAACTCCTACTCCACCAAATCCTTAATGATGCTCGCCTCTTCTCTCTCCATGGCTTTTTCCACTTGTTCCTTGGTGAGGCTTGGGGTTCCCTAATTTTTGGTGCTTACCTCTTTGCTGACCCCCTTGCCTTAATCCTCTGCTTCCTCCTCGTTATTCTCCTCTTCATCTTCCTCCTCCTCAAAGTCATATACATTATATACTAGATGGTCTTGACCTCCCTCAGACTCGTCATCATCCTTGCAGCCAATGTAGGCCTCTAGGATCTTTGTTTCCTCTAAGTCTGCCTTCTCTGCCACCTTTTGCTTCTTCCTAATTGGTGATTCCAGTATAGGAGATTCTTCCTTCTCCTTCTCCTTAATAGGTGACGTCTTCCTTGGTGATTCTTCATGTGTGAGGGGTCCTTCATGCTCTGATACCTCTTCTTCTGGGGTCTTTTCCTTGACCAGGGACTTCTTCCTGCGTGCATAATTGCTAGGCTTATCATTTACTTCTGGTGCACCCACCGATTGTGTGGTTTGCACACTTAGTGCCTTTTTCTCCTACACCTCTTCTCTTTCCCTTTTCTTTGGCGTGACCTTTTTCCTCCCTATGGGGTCTTCTAGAATGGAGACATCACTCTCTAGATAGGTTCCTTTCTCAAACTTAGGCCTTATGCACAGATATACCCTTGTTGTAGCCCTTTTGGCAATTGACAACATTATCGGCTTCATCATTTGTACTTCATGGGAGACATAATTCTCCATGTATGCACGATTCTTAGGGTATACATGAGCTTTGGCACAGCTCATGGTGGTCTTGGTCTACTTCACTAAGGTCAAACCTTAGCCTTTTGGCCTCCTTGAACGGTTGACCCCTGTTTAGAAGTATTTCGTGGTGAAGGAGAAGGGTAGCTTGCACCATGGGCTCTTAGTCCCATTTGTCAATGTAAACCTGCCAATGCAGAAATGTTGATAAACTGCAAACTCTTCCTCTCCATCCACGAGCACAGGCAACTACTTAGGGATCCTCCATTCTGCCATAAATGCATCACACATTTGCTTGTACCACTTTTGTAGGCGTGCCTTGTGGGTGACTGTCATGGTTTCACAAGTATACTTCTCAAACCTTTTTGTGAGTGAGGGATTGTCTTCTGGATACTCCCAAACAAACTTCTCTGGCCCATCTGGTACTCCAATCTCTGAGAAGATGATGGTGAGGAGAATGTTTCCAAATAGTATCTTTTCTCCTTCCTACACGCTACTTATGATCTCATCCGCAATAAAGGCAGACAAGTTATAGATGGTCCCTTCTGAGATCTTCTGGCATACATTTAACCATGCCTTGTTTACTTGCGTCCATCTTTCTTGATCATTAAGCTTGGTGACCAAGTGTGCGGCCATCCTCATAACAGGGTCTAGAATTTCTGCGATGTCAAAGTACCGCGAACCCTTTTTATAGTCATAAGCCTCCACAATTTCCTTGATGACCTCCTTATCACTCAAATCGTCATCTATGGATTCTCCTTCACAGTACAGGCTAGTGAATTTGGATATCAACTGAGGTGTTATGCGCATCTTGTGGCCTACAAAGTAGAAATGGTCTTCATGTATGCATGACATCAACCATTGATATAGCCACTCGGGCTTACTAAAGTAAGGCAACTCATACAGTTGCAATAGCCCTACCTTTTCCAACTTTACTTTCACCTTGTCACTATATATTGGCATTCCATCTGGTGTCCTCTTGTTATTTGGATGAACCAGCTCCAACGCCATTTCTTTCTCTGTAGTGCTCATGTGTGATGGTTGTAATCACTCATGACCATTTGTCTCAAGTGTGACACCCACTCATCTCCCAACAACACTCCATCTGGGTACTACATTTCTACATACCATTCCTCATTGGAGCTAGCGACGGTAGTGGTTTGTTTTCCTTTTCCCTTTCCCTTTTGTTTCTTTGGTGAAATGATCACCTTCTTTGGTGCCATTCTTCTTGTCAGGTTAAAATTTAAAACTCCTTGCTCTCTCTACTACTCTGCTCAATTCTAAGGCTTAACTCCGTGAAGAAATCCTTCTCTCTTTGTGCCCTAGCTGCCAAACCCTAACTAGGAAAACCCTTCCACAAGATGGTGTACTTCAAAAAAAATCTCCCCACGCCCGTGTACTCCTTCCACTCTGGTTTGTAGATCCACCCTTGTTACACACTTAGATTCTATGATTCTTCTTCCTTCGCACAAATCTCTCTAGATGCCCTAGTTCACAAGAGAGCTTGAAACTTCGTAGTAGTAAGGTATAATAATGACTTGCCTGACCTCATATTTATAGTTTTTTCTCCTCTCCAGCAATAAATGCTATACCACCTACCAACGTACTTAGCATTAAATGTGGCTTTTTCCACTAGGCTGACCTTAAGCGCCCTTACCCACGTGCCCAATCCTGCGTGAAAAACCTTCTACAACCTTCTAGTGTAAAAATCCAATCTGACTGAAGACTCTTACACGTGCATCTACAACACTGAAGGCACTTCTTCTGTCCTTTACCTAATTTTTTCCCTCACCTACCTCATGTTGTTCCTGTGCTCTTCATTCTTTGTACGTGGTCTTTGTTACAACCTTCTTGACACCATAATTCATTATCCACCATTTCCCCATGCACTTTCTCAATCTTACGCATTTCCTTCTACTGGGCCACTCAACTTTTACTATTGGCTTATACTTTACTTTGCACTACTCCACCCCACACTAAAATAGATGTGTGGTCCTCTGTGCATACACAACTTTAGAAAATAATGTGGTTACTGGTGCACAAGGCACAAAATGGAACAAAAAGAAAGGAACAAGCAACGAGAAAGGGAAACACAAGAAAAGAAAAATCATAAAGGGAAATCCTAAGCTAACTAGAAATACTGCCTTATTTACAAACACCAAGAAGACTTATTTATAGTAGGGCTTCAACCTACTCCCATTGAAATGACCTGGTAATCTCATCCCATCTAGTGCTTGTAACTGGAAAGCACCTGAATCAAGGATGTATGAGATGATGTAAGGTCCTAGCCAATGGAATTTCAACTTCCCTAGATGGCATATAAACTTGGAATCATACAACAACACCATCTACCCAACCTTAAACTGCTTGTTTTTGACATGACAATCATGTCATGCCTTTTGTCTTGCCTTTTCTATCTTCTGACTCCATCTAGCAAGTGATCACCTTTCGTCTAACTGCATCAACTTATCAATCCTCTCTTCCAATGCTTGTTCATCATCCAACCCTCCTGTGTGTGCTATACGCAGTGATGGTAACATGAATTCAACTAGAAAATAGCCTCCATGCCAAACACCAATTGAAATGGTGTGGCCTTGTTCAACCTCTTGTAGGTTATCCTGTATGCCCATAGAATGGAGTTGATACTTTGTCATCCCAATCTTGTCTTCCAACGTCACAGATCTTAGTCAATGTGTGACTTAGTATTTTGTTAAATGCCTCAGTAGTTCCATTCACTTGAGGGTGATAAGGGGTAGTCTTGTGATGGGCCACCATAAATTCTGCTAACAGAATCCTGACCGTTTCATTGAGGAAATGTGTACCTCTATCACTTGTTAAGCTTAAAGGACAACCATACCTACTGATTATGTTCTCCCATAAAAATCTAGCAGTTGTTGCTGCAGTGCAATCCTTTGTAGGCACTACCTCTGCCCATCTTGTCAGGTAATCAGTGCAAGTAATGATATACCGTGAACCAGTCCTTCGCACGGCTGGTGAAATTGGCCCTACAAAGTTGATTTCCCATTTTTCAAATGGTTCAGCGCTGGCTATTGGTCACAAGGGAATTTCATCCCTCTTTCCAGGTTTTCCAAGGTGCTGGAAATGGTCACAGGCCTTGCAAAACTCAATACAATCCTGGTAGATGGTTTCCCACCAAAGCCCTACCAGTAGAATATTCTGTGTGGTAGCATTTCCTACATAGTGTCCTCCTGCAATCCCACCATGTGCTTCCTCCATAATTTCCATGCGCTCATGTTCCAATATGCATCGGCACAGAACCTCATCACGTCCTAACTTATACAGATCTCCACTAATCAACATGTAGGGTGTGACACGTATTGCTAACTGCTTCCTCTCCAGAGCCTTCATCTCGTCTGGTGCCACACCAGTTTTCAAGAATACTGTGATATCTTCCAAGTCTGAGGGTGCATGCCACAACCTAAATAGTTGTGCATCCGACATGGTATCCTCAATGCTTTGTGCATCCTCCCCTGAGTTAATCCTTGATAAGTGGTCAGGTCCTGAATTGCTCTTTCCAGGTTTTACAACCACCGTGAACTCAAACTCTTGGAATAATAGGACCTAATGACATATGCACCCTTGCAAAATGGGCTTGTTCACTAAGTATTTCAATGCCATGTGGTCTATGTAGAATATAAAGGGTGTTGCCAATAGGTACTGTCTGAACTTATGCAGCACGTAGATCATTGATAGTGCCTCGCGCTCAGTAGTTGTGTAATTTTGTTCTGTTGGTGTCAACTTCCTACTTGCAAAACACAAGGGGTGATCAACAATCCCCTCACCAGGTTGTGCTAGTACTACTCCCATGGTTGTTCCTGAGGCATCAACATGCACATGGAAAGGCTTATCCCAAGAAGGAAATGTAGTATGGGCACAGTGACAAGCCTATCCTTCAAAGTGTCAAATGCCTTCTGTTGCGCCTCTCCCCAATGAAAGGCACTCTTGTGTTTTAGCAATTCCTCCAAGGGCATGGTGATCTTGGCATATCCCTTGATGAATTTCCTGTAGTACCCCATATGTCCAAGGAATCACACGCACTGTGCTTTGACTAGTAGGCTCCCATAATCCTATAATAACTGCAACTTTGGTGGGATCCACTAGTAAGCCTTCTTTACATATAATATGTCCTAACAGGGTTCCAAATGGAGTAGCAAAGACACATTTCTTAATGTTGAGGGATATCCTCAATTTCTGACATCTCTCAAACATCAACCTCAAATTGTCATAATGGTCTTTTACCAACCCATACATAGTCCAGTCATCCAGGTAAACTTGAAGAAATTTATGGATGAAGTCCTGAAATGCTTGTACCACGATGCGTGCAAGAACACAACAGGTGCATTCTTCAATCCAAAAGGCATAACCGTGTAGGAAAAACTTCCCCATTCAATGGTGAAATTTGTCTTTCTCTGGTCTTCCTTTGCAATCCTGACTTGGTGATACCCTGAGAACCCATCCGTGAAAGAGTAGACCTTACGCCCATTTAATCCCTCCAGAATTTCTTCAGTAAAGGGGGTTGGGAAAGGATCGATGACACATACTACATTCAGGTCCATGTAGTCAACATAGATCCTTATTCTTCCATCCTTCTTGATACTGATGACCATTGGGCTTATCCATTCTGATTCCTCCACAACCTCAATGATACCAGATGCTATCATCTTGTCTATTTCTTCCTTGACCCATACGTGCAAATTCAGATTCATCTGATAAGGCCTCTTCCAGATTGGGCACACACCTTCCTTCAACTTGATCTTCATCTCCCCCAAGGAATGGTGGATGCCTTTGAGTTCATGGTACCCATGAGGGAACAAATCCTGGAACTCACGTAATAGATCAATGACCTTTGAAACTTATTTTTCTGACCAATAGTCCCCAATGATAGCTTCCTTAGGTTCTGTCTCTGTCCCAATGTTAACCTTCTTTGTTTTCAAGGGCTCATGGTAGGTGCATGCTCACTCATCAGTGCTATCTATGACTTCACGTGTACCTTCAGAATGGTTAACATCCAAACTTTCCATTTCCTCACCATCTACTACATAGACCATTTTTCCTTTTTCCTTTTTCCATGCATGCGCGCTCAAGCTGTACTTTCTCTGATTCTTCTTCATCAAAACTTGTCTCTAAACCAGGATCTCCTAGTAGCTCCTGTATTCTATCTTCTATCATAGCACTATCTCCCATTGTAAGGTGCTTGATTACTTGTAATGCCTTATCCACTGATGGTTTTGTACTCCTATACTTGAAATCTTGAATGAGATCAGCCGCCAACTCTTGCCAATTACCTATTTGATGTGCATCTCTGAATGAATATACCATGTGTGTGCACAACCTTGTAAGGTGGAATATAGCTTATGCACCCATAGCAAAGGTGGTAATGCTTTGTGCTTCCCATCTAGGCCTTCTCACATGCTTGGATATGAAATGAGGTGGTCTCTTTACCATGGTAGTCTTGGATGACAGTGGGCACGTTGCTCCTAGAGAACCTTACAGAAAATGTGACTCTTACCTCGTGCCATTCTAGGAGGCTCTCTTGATGTGTAGCCCACCAGCGTGCTGTAGTTCTGAGCAGGTTATAACTGAGCATTCCCCTTCTCTCATCCTCATTCTTCCACTGAGCCTCCATTTCTTGTAAGAAAATTTCAGGGTATGCTCCTCCAGAGTAACTTGGAAACTTCTTCCCTCCCAGGCACTTGACTGAGCATGCCTTCATTACCCTTGTTACAGATCCTCTCAACTATCACCCAATCAACTCATAAGTCCCATGTGCCCAATTGTCACATGCCATGCTAGTGGTATCACTCAAGGACTGAGCATCTTCAAACTGGATAACTCCCTCTGTGGGATGAATTATCTCAGGATCTCTGATGGAGTGCACATAGATTCTGTCGAGGACTTCCTCTCCTAAGGGCTTAGTATAGGGTGCTAATTTCCCATCTGTTAAAGGGATAATCACCCTTTCTTCCTTGTTCTCAAAGCTGATATACCCCTTGTTAAACCACAGGTTGGCATTGTTCTTATAACACCAAGGGTGCCCAAGTAATGCTGGGAAATTATCCACCTCGGTGAGTGCCAAGACTTCAAAGTCCCTAGTGAACTTGGCCCCTTGAATAGTGATAACCGCATCCTTCAAGACTCCAATGGGCATTGCCTTTGTCTTGTTTTCCATATACAACACATTTGAAGATGGTTGTAATGTGGGCCTTCCCATTTGATGCCATGCATCTAAGGTGAGAACATTGACCTCCACTCCTGTGTCGATGAGGATATTACTTAGAAGCCACCCATCAACAACTACATTCAATGTAATCTCCTTATCATAGTCAAGGCTGTGAGGAGGAAGGTTTGCATGCAAAACCTTCCTTTCGCGCTCTGCTCTGGCACATGGTACCTTCTCCCTCAGCCATTCTCCTAGCAAGGGAATAATATTCTCTTGCCTTAACATCCTACATACTTCCTTGACTTCATCCAGGTCCTCCTTCAGAGCCTCGACATTCTTCCTTTGCTCCAACTACTTTGACTGCTCCTTTAGACATTGGATCTCCCCTTGCAAACTCTGAATCACATCCATAGTCTCTTGATACACTTCCTTCTGATGAGTAGGGTCTGGATACTTCCCATGTACCACTTCTTCCCTAAAAAGTAATTTCTTTGTCTTGGCATCTCCCTTGCGTGCGTAGCCTCTACTCGCGTTGTTACCAGTACAGGTTCTAATCCTGACTCATGCGCCACTCTTGGCATCCACTGTGGGTCGGCCTTCTTTATACTCACCATCCCAACACCTTTGTCTTTCTGGTGTTGTTGGCTCATGTGTTCAAACAACTCAGGGACTCCTCGTACTTATGTTTTTTCCACACCATGAGCACTGCAATAGGTCAGGACACTCATGCTTATAATGCTCTGTAGATCCACAGTTATAACAGGTTCCTCATGGGAACTCACTTCTTCCTCCATCATGGTTACTGTGACCATGAAATCCTCCACAAAAACCTCTTCCACATGCTCCTCCATCTGCGTGCCCTTCATAGTGATGATCATCATCCTTGGAACTACTTGCAAGACTAGTCTGGCACACACCAAGATCAATAACATCATGAATCTGGTCAATCAGTCTACAATCCTTAGTATCATGGGTCATAGAGGTATAAATCTTGCAATAAAAAGAAAAATTCTTGTGGATTATGCATTGTAGTAGAGGACACCTATTTGCATCATGATCCCCATGGAAAATCTCACAGTCTACCGCCATGGCACGTACTGACTTTCTGAGGGAAACTATCCTTTACATGCCCTTCCACTTCACAGTCTGTACACAAAACACCACTACGAACCTCATGCACTGAATTTGCAGACAACTTCTCTAACTGCTTGGCCATTGCAGCAATTTGAGCCTCCAGAAAAGGGCTAACACTAGTATCAATGCTTCCAATAGCCTCAGCGTGTAGGGCAGCTTCCAAGGCCTCATGTGGGTCTGTGAAAGTCTTGTGTGACAGTGCCCTTCTAAATGGTGTTATCAATCCTCCAACAAACCATTGAGCATGTTGAGAAGGGTGAATGTCATAGGATAGTTTTGACAAGAGAGTCTTGAACCACACATCATACTCCTACACACTCTCTTCCATTCCTTGTTGGATCTCCTTCAGGGTGTTGATGCTCTTCTACTCAAATTCAGGGATATGGAATTCTGCTAGGAAGGCATTCTTCAATGTAGTGTAGTCTACCACCGTTTGATGGGGGTCATACTTCTGATACCAACTATGTGTGTGCCCTTGCAATGTCATTGCAAACTGACTTGCCTTCCACTCCAGGGTAGTGATCCCTTTCACGTGCCATAGTAATTCACACTTGTGCACATGCTCTGCAACATCCTCAATACCCATGTAGTCTGGTAAGTGCAAAGACATCTCAAAAAATACTTGTGGAGGTGGTTGCGGCCCTTGTCCTCCTGATCCAGAGCCTTGGTTCCCTCTGGTGTTTCCTCCTCCACCAGATCCACTGGATCCACCAGGTCATGTTCCTCCTGACCCACTAGATCCTCCAGATCCACTAGGTCCACCAGGTCCTCCAACTCCTATACCACCAGATCCACCTCCTGTAGCCGGAAAATGGCCTGAAGTGGTCGTGCTTAGTGTTCCTAATGTCCCACTTAACTTCGTGCTGATGGTTTGTGATATTGTCCCACTACCAGTTGTGTGTCTTGTGCCACTTCCAGATGTGATACCCAAACCTTGCATATTTGCACCTTGTCCAAAAATTCCTCCAAATACCAGAATGGTTTGCGCAGCCATGGATGTCCCGAATGAGAAATTATATCTCCTAGGTGTAGATCAGTTACTCCCACCGATACCAATTGGGTTAACAATACTTCTCCCTTGATCTGGAAAACCAAGTGCCAGGGGTTGGTCATCAGGTGGGTTCAGATGCACGCCGATGACTCTCCTTTCTCCATGTGATGAACTCTCATCAGAAGCTGAAGGGGCTTCTCTCCCGCGCTTGCCAAGATGGGGTAGCATAGACTGCTCAGGTTCCACGTCCTCTGCATGAACCTCAACTCCTTCCCGCAACATCTACCTCCATAGATCCATCACACTTGCAACCTCGCGTTGTCTAGTCATCTCCCTTTCACGAGCTTCACTATACTTGAGTCGTCTCTCCTCCCTTTCCTTTTCAGTTGCAATGTCTGCCATCTTCCTCCACCCTAGCTTCCTCACCCAACGCTTAGAAAAGCTTAGCCGACCATGGGAAATGCCTCTAAACTTAAGGTAATGATCAAGATCTTCATAGCCAAAGGGATAACACACAAAAATGATCCTCTGGGCTCCCTCAGAAACTTCTGGGCAAGAATACATAGAAATGGCATATTCTAGGGTATAACTAGTCAGCACTCCTTTCCACCAGTGATCAACAACACGCGTCCAAGTCAGATCTACATCCTGCAGCCTTTGGTAATCATCTTGGGTCCATACACGTGATCTATAGTACCAGATCGATCTGGATGCATATGTTGAAATCCATTCATATAGTTCTACTGGAAAACAACAGAAGAATGTCTCATACAACTCATGGTATAAGTTCTCTTCTACCCATCTACGTGCATCAAACTCAGGTCCAGTGTTGAATCTTTGAGAAAACTCATCCTCCATGCTCTTGAACCATGCTTCAACACTTTCCAAGGTCAGACATGTTAGGTCATCACGCATCACAGGGACCAAGATGTATGCCATTTCTCGCAACAACTTCGAAAAGAGGTCCCCACAACAGAACCAAGATGTAGCCATTTTTATACCCCTAGAACAACATTATAATCCCATGTGCGTTGGCCTATCACCCAGCAAGCGATGGGTACTCATCCAAGGCACGCGCGGGTGCCGATCCCCTCTTTTATATGATTCTTGTGAGAATACATCCTTAATGATGGATTTAGATGTAGAAAATAAAGGAACCATGCGTTCATTCTAAGAAATTAGGATGAGTTATCATATCAATGCATCCATTTAGATAACAAAGAGAAGTATCAAATAGAATATAGAACTGATTCATAACACAAAGGAAATGCACTAGGGTTTATGCCCATGAACAACATATATTCTTTAGAACAAAACCTTATATTCATGTTAACAAGTTCAATAACCACATTACATTCATTAGGTCATAACAAACCAATATAACAATGCAGACCAGAGTCATGCATCAGGTCCCTAAGCTATGCTTCGATATTACAAAACTGGTTACATACCCATCCCTCTAAAAGTTCCATCACTCCTACAGTTCTCCTAATCCCAACCCAAAAGATCCTTCATTATTCCTGCAGAGCTTCGCCTATCCAGTGTTATATGTGTCTCTATCTCTTCTTCTACCCGAGCATCTCTATATATAGCTTTATTCTCCACTAGCATGCCTTCCTCAGATAAAAAATTGGTTGTCAACTCTCCATGTGGTCCTCCAATGGAACATGCTTCCTTTGATCTAAGCTCTCCACTCTTTGCAATGATGTCTTTCTGGATCCTTCCATCACATGCATGGAATATTCCATTCTTGATCCTTCAGCTGCCAGGATGGCACCTTATCCACTCTGCATTCTAGACGGGTCACACTTTTCTCGTGTGCTACCTAGAACACTGAATATGGCTAAGTCCCAAAAATGTGTCTTGTCTTACACCCTTCTTCAAGCTAGGTCCCGCACACCCACCCGCCTTCTTGTACTTGGTCAATATTCTGAGGCCTAACAACATTTAACTATTACAAAACATGACACATTTTACATAGACTTTACTAAACCAAAAGACTCACTTAATATAGATTTTAGCTACACATCAAAATATACATTAATTCGACCAAACAACCTTTGAGTATATTAAAAAACTAGGCAAAACTCTAAACACATAGACTGAGCTCATAAAATAATGAACATATGACTTCATTTAGATTATATGACAAGATATTCCAACTAAAACCTATCAATAATTCCTTTTCATGTGAAGGTAAGACCTAGTAATGCAGAGTAGATCTAAGCACGTACAATAAATATATATATGTTGATTGGATTAAATGCATACATCAAGAAGCATAGAGGTCAGGGTGAGTGTGGATTATGGAGATAACATAAAGAAGATATGAGGAGGCATCACAACTTAAGGAGATGTCACAACTCAAACACCTTGTACTGTAATTGTTTGTAGATCCTTACATAGTGAAGAAAAGTTGAAAGCATTTGGAACAATGAAGAAAATGATCAACACTTCAAAAATGAGTACAAATTGACAAAGATATCATGTGAAGCATTTGCGATATGCATAAATCATACATGTACTTGAACATATTCACACTCTCAACTTCATAAATTGGCACATTACCATTCCAGTCCAATGATCTCTTTCATCAATACATGCAAACAATGAAGTTGTGGTAATAAAATAGCTAGAAGCTCAGTATGTCATTACCTTTCTATATACACACATGCATGTTCACTTGGTCTTTTGGAGTGAATATAGATTTCTTATAGATTTTCACACGCTGCAATGATGCTGGAAACTATATCCTTTACTAGTCCCACCGATGATCCTGGGGGCATCTACCTTTTACTACTCTCACACATTACAGGTGCTATTGTTTCATCATTTACTACTTCTAGTTTCTAGCACATTACTTTCCCTTGATACATACATGGCTTGACATATTATTTATCTTTCTAATATTCTAATGAGTGCTTCATGTGTAACATTTGCTTTACAAGACTATATGTCACCATGGTTATCTTATACACTTTGCTTGACATTGTTTGCTACTATATGTAATTGTTTGCGGGCTATGCCCTATGTGTTTCTTGATCACTGTTTGCTTGATTATGACCGCTTTGGCCCTAATTGTCTTGTGACATTTTGAAAAATGTCCCATGTTTGAAACTCACTTTTTGTGGTCCACTTTAATCTCACACTTGCTTGTTGCATTGTATTCTATTACATGTATGTTACTCTTTCTACTAACACATGTTACTAGCCACTTTGTTTGCATGTGCCCATCCCCTACCCCCTACAGGTATCAATTTCAGATCAACATCAGGGCCTCTTCTTTTGGCCGCACACTCCTATAATCATCAAATGTACCCCAAATGAGGGGAGCATAAAACTACACCATCTTATAGCTACAGTTTAGGTCAGTACAATACAGGAACAAAGTCACAGAACAGACCAGAATCTGACTTGGGTCCTCAACACAACACAGAGACCAACGCTTAGAATAAGATAGTAGCACTTAGGTGCCTGTTTCCTCCCCTAGGCACTAATGTCCTGGGGGCACATACACTCAACTTAACATATTAACACAGTTCATAGAATCCTTCATAATAGTTCCATAAGTAGAGGCATAGTCCTCTAGTTACACCATGCATTCAATCTCCTACAATTAATTTCAATCGAAATAATTAGTATAATCAGAACTAATTCAGGACAACAAGAACAAATCAGGGACATACTATCTGCAGTGGTGCTTATCGAGCATAGTTATGGAAGGAGAGTAACACTAGACCTCTCTCCCCAACACTTGATCTTTGGCGTGAGATCGCCCAAAAAATCCACTCTTTGAATGATATCTCCTAAAAAACTTTCTCTACACAACATTTTAGGACAAATTTCTATCTTTTTACACTCTTTTACATCAGCTGCACACTTTCCTTTACACACTTTTACATACTTATGCACAGTTTTCTCTGATTTATCATATACATGACTTTGACTCCATTCTTGCTCTTCTTTTACAGGTTCATCCTTACAAGAAGCAACAATCACAAGCTATAGAAACATATTATAATGCATATGCTTCACCTCTAGTGTCACTTTCATTTCCTAGTCTCCACACTTCACTTTGCATCATTCCACACTTCACATATGCACTCATCACACCTTTCACCGCACACTCTACAGGATCTTAGTACACATATCTTATCTACTTTATGTTATCGAGTATTCACTCAACAAGATAAAGTGGGGGTAAATGTACACACAAAATCACACGCTTGGGTACATTTTTAGGTCTTAAAAGCATATTATCATTTACATGATTCCTAAGCAAGAAAACTAGTATTTGACAAATATCTTTAGACACTTTTCTTTGTCTTTTATTTTCTAATTAGTCTAACACACCCTACATCCAAGTCAGGACTTTACTGATTTATCTTTTATTCCTTCAGACACCAGCACCTAACCAGGACAACAACACCCAAGCACTCATGTCCCCTTTAGGTGCCCCTGACCCTTTCTCACCTTACTTGCTCCTATTGGGTCTCTTTTATCTTTTGGGCATATTTTTCACTTATGGTCTGGCTTTCCAGTAGTTAATTACAAAATTCAAACAAGTAAATCATATAAATGCATAGTTATGTGTTCAAAATAAAGGACCAAGCACTAAACATTACTATAATCACCTAAACTTGCACTCTAAAGGCACTATATCACTCTAAATACATCCATCTAACATGCATTCAAGGGAAAAGTGTTGCATACTTCTGCATACACAACATAGGAAGGGGAAGTTCATTCTATTCCATCCACACATTTTACTACATTGCTACATTGTAGCTACAACCCGCTATCAAGGTCAACTTGCGCGAGGGAATCCTAGGGCATAATTTCTGCACACACTCACAAGAAATACACAGAGTCTGATATGTAGTGCAACACTTGGTTATCAATTCACTCTTGGGGTGACCGTCAGGGTCATTCCAACTCTCCATTCTACATTTTTTTTAGGTTTGATGTGGTTTGTGGGCTTGTGCATGTGAACATCTCTTATACATGTTACATGTACCTCCGACAATCATAGTGCGACTATCAAGCGATCAACAAAGAGCAACTGTGACACTCTTGCGACATGACAGAAATCAGATTCTGGGATTTTACGTAGTCACGAGTGTCCAAATCCAATCATCATCACACAGGTGCCCTTCTCCTACTGTGGGCACCCCTGCCTAGCCTTGTTCATGAGATACAAAATTTAAAGAGATTAATTACGACACTGTTGGAATCTTGTTCATCACTTCTCCTTGCCTAGATCAGTTCCAGATTACGTAAAAATCAACTAAGTTTCTTCTCCTTCTTTTCTTACTTAGGGTTTCATATTTTAAATCTTAGTTTTTGTGTTTCATTATTGTACTTTACCATTTATATGTCATTTCTTTCAATAGTGACTCTGCAATATTAAGATTTAATCTAAATTATATTAAATCACTTGGTGAACCCATTGCTCGAACCCAACCTTGTTTATAGGCATTTTATCATCTTTTTCACATGGCTGAAACTTATCCAACCTTTATTGATGAAGAAATTCATGATCTCCAAGCTCACCTTCATGAACATCCGCAAGAATTAGATCTTCTTTTATTCATTTATGGAGAGGAGGCCACCAATCTAGCTGAGCTTAACCCTCCCACCTCTAATACTATTGTTATCCATTTTTACACCCCTACAAAATGGACAACTTAACAGGACTGAAAAACGGGTGGTTGATGAGTGTAACACTTTGAAATTTGACAGGGTAGATCACGAGTTTGTTCCAGCTCGTCGCAATGAAGGTCTAGGCCAATTGGCAGAAGAAAAAGTAGCGGTCAAAATCTGTCGATAGGATTTTATATGCTACCGGCTGGTAGCATGTATGGATGCTACCGTCCGGTAGCATTTTATATGCTACTGGACGGTAGCATGTACAGATGCTACCATTTGGTAGTATTTTATATGCAATCGGTTGGTAGCATGTACAAATGCTACCGTCTGGTAGCATTTTATATGTTACCGGTTAGTAGCAGGTATGAATGCTACTGGTTGGTAGCATTTTGAGTGCTACCAGTCAGTATCAGGGTCGATGAGACGCAGAGGTAAAATGACATAGAGGCACCAGTAGCATGTACAGATGTTACTAGTCGATAGCGGTACAAAAATGGTGGCATCATCAGCAAATGGTTAAGGTTTGTTAATAGCATTTGTATGAATGTTACCAGCCAACAGGTAATTTTAAGCTACCAGCCGGTAGCATGGAAAGCATGTTACCGGACGGTTGCATTTATGTGACCGAATGACACCCAGAAGAAAATGCTACCAGTCGAGAGTAGAAAATAGATGTAACTGGTCGAACATAGGAATGAACCAGTCATTCATGGAAGTAGTACAAAGTTGGTTCAACTACCAGTTTAAGGCAGCATGGCACCCATGGCCACTTGTGTAAGCAAAGTACCAAATTGTATGGCCTCCCATACCTCTTTAATGAAATATGTCAGTTGATGAGGTAATTTCAAGGATCTTCATCTATATCTTGTAAATTTCACCTCATTTTGAGGGGAGACATTATGGAATGTAAATGAACTCTTCAAAAATTGTTCCAGCACTTTAGTGAGTTGCAAGCCTCAAATTCATGCATTTTGTAAAGGATTTTTATAGTGTGAATATATTTTAATGAATTGTGCATCTTTTTAAGCAATAAAATTGGTGTTTTGTGGTTTTTCTTTCCCTAGTTCGAGTTTTATTGTGTTCTTTTCTAGATCCCATCTCTTCGTGTTTCTCTCAGAGAATTTGTCTCTGATGAGGACTATCGTCAAAATCATCTAGCGCAGCTTGAGTTGCTAGATGAGCGGTGTCTCAATGCTCTTGAGCATCATCAAATCTATCTTGAGCATGTCAAACGTGCTTATAACAAGCATTTGCAACACCGTGACTTCAAAGTTGGTGATCTTGTTCTTAAAGAAAACCAAAATGTCACTACGCTAGAACGGAGTCAGCATGGTAAGTTTTCTCCTAATTGGATGGGTCCGTACATAGTCACTCATAAATATGGGTCTGGGGATTATCATCTATCCTCCATGGATGGTATACCTAAAATGGAACCTCTTAATGCCTTGCATCTAAGGCCCTTCTACTATTAAAATTTATCTTACACGATTTTAGTCGCAAAACAGATCTTTCATCCATCTAACAACCAGTCATATATTTTCATGGTGATTCAGAACTATGTGGTTCTCTGTGTTGTGTCTTTTCTAACTTAAAAATGAGTATCGCGGCTCTACTCATGGCATTTTTCTTATGGATATGTTCCTCCTCCTAGTAGGGACACCTTAATCATTTCTTCATCTATCCCAAGTATCTATCTTAATAGAATCTACTCGGGGCATGAGTACGTGTTTTTTATACATTTTCTTCTCCTCTATCTGATCTATCTGGTCTACACTCAGCTTCTTTCAAAAAAGCTCCAAAAGCTCAAAAAGAAAAAGAAAAAAGGGGGTGCTATCGTAAAAATTCCCAAAAGATAGACTGATCCCTCAAAGGATAGCTATCTATGCATTTTCAAAATGAATCAAAAGATATAGACCATGCCCTTGAAGGATGGCATATTCGAAATACAGACCATTCCATTGAAGGACAAATGTTTGTTTGCTTCTTAGCATCATTGAAAGACTTCCTGTATCGATCAGTCTTTCTATATCTCGCAAAGCTCCCACATTGATCAGTTTTCTCTTCTGTCAAAACAAAAATCATGAAGCTGAGACATAAGACCTTTTGTCGATCATATGGAGAACCCTATTTTCCCAACGTGAGCATGTATTATGTCCTTTGTAAATTTTGACAAGATAAATACTTACTTCTCCTTCCATTTACCTTCTAGATCGCGTTTGTGACTAGCTAGTGTCAGGTTTATTTTAACCTCATATATGGCCTTGTATGCATGGTCTTTTGGTTTCTTATAAAAGTCTTTATTTATGGTCGGTTAGGGGCCTAACTTATCATTCTTTTCCTTATCTAGTTGTATTTCCTTTATTTCTAATCAGGGTCATTTCATTATGTTCTTTGCTCTCACAGATAGTATTTCCCATTATTTGTTATTCATCCAATTAGATTGACATTTAACATGTTAATTTAGTCAAAATCTATCATCTATCTATATTCTTCTTATCTACTTTTTCAAAAAAAAAACATATCCAAGCATGTATTGCAAACACGTATACATCCATCTATATCTATTTTTCATCAAAATTAAATTAACATCTTAAACATATCAAATCTATCAATCACATCTATCCATTTATCCATCTATCATCTAAAAAACATGACCATCCAAGTTACACTATATCTATCTATATCTATTTTTCATCAAAATTAAATCCACATTTCAATCACATCAAATCACATCACGTCTGTCTATCCTCTATGTCTATGTCCATCAAATCACATCTATTTATCATCTATCAACATATGTCTATATCCATCACAATTACGCTACATCTAACCATGTATATCGAAATTAAAAAGCATGAGTACAATCATATGACAAAGAAAATGATGAATCTATATATATATATATATATATATATATACACATATATATATACACACATGAGTATCTGTACAACAAAGAATGGATGGCTTTCAATCAAGCCATCTATATCATACATCAAAATTGCCTTCAAATCGAGGCTACATCAATATATCGATATCAAAATACACCAATCTCTATATCGTAAAATCCGATAGGTGGAAGACGCTATCTCCTCCACCCTCCTCTGGTCTAGGCTGTCTCCCCTGGCCTCCGCCTATCGAGCTCGAAGCACCTGCTGCTAGGGGCCTGCTCCCACCTCGGTCTCTCCTGGTGTTCCCTCCCTCTAATGCACCAATAGCTGCAACTGTCGCTGATCTCCTCCTCGCACCATAACGGGGCACATCAGGGGCATGTTGTACTAGGGCGTCCTCGTAGTATCTCACCTCGGCAAGGAGAGACTAATAAGTACTCAGGCTCACCATACTAGGTGCTCGTAATAGCGTTGTTGGTGGTGGTGGCCCTCCTACGGTGGACTCTGACATAATACCTGTATCACCATATTTGGCCCTGAGGTCCTCTCTATGTCGATGGTAGCGATCCCTCTACTGGATCGTTGTATCTTGCTCTTGACGAGCTGTGTCTCTCTCTAGTACCAGGGCATCCCTATCCTCTGTCAAAGCTCTGATCTCCTCAAGGGAAACATGGTGTGTCTGCACTAGGGTGGCGTGCTCTCCCTCTAGCCTCTCCAACAATGTGGCTATATCCTCCTCGTCGGCATCTATAGATGTTGGCAGGTGTCGTGGTAACTCTATCGAATACCATGCCGCATAGCCATCATCCACTCCGGCATCATCATCACTATCTATGGAAGGTGGGGCCTCCCTCAACAGATCTACTGGGATAAAAATCGGTAGATCAGTCTCTCTGTTGTCTCACCTGTATGGCCTGTAGGTGGTCGGCACTGTCTTCACTAGGCCGAACTGCCTCAATACCCGTATAAATGGGATGCGCTCCCACATATCTGGCCTACGGCCCCTAACCACCCTATTCCATGTCAACCCCACTAGGGGAGCCTCCTAACCAGCCCATGTCGGATAGACCTGATATGGTCTCCAAATGATTTGCTCTGGTGTCAGTGTCCTGAAACGCTCAGCATACAACTCCGCAGATCTCCCTGTATCTCCCAGGGCCATGTCAACCCGCCATCGCTGGAATCCATAATCAATGGCCCCCACTGCTGCTGGCATCCATGGAAGCCCTGATGGCCTAATCACTGCTATGTGCTTATATGCCCAGCAATGGAGCACAAAACTAACATCAATGCCTGTCCTCCTGCCGGTGGTGTACATCCATAACTCATAATATATCTGAGCTATCAGGGCATTAGAAAACGTGAACACCTATCTAAATTGCAAGATGTCAAAAACACAATCTAGTAAGAGCAATGGAAATCTCCCACCTCCTAAATCTGGTAGAGCAAAATAGGAGATCGCCATCTGAATCAACACTATATGTCTACTCCTGACATCATCTTGTCTGTACTAAGAGACTATCCTCACCGCCCCAGACACTATCTCTGAATCATCTGCCCTGTCCCCATATAATCATCCTAGGGACCTCTGTTGTTGCTCTCGTGGAGTAATCTCAATCGGGTCCCCGATGATCAGTAGCCTCAGGATCCTATATATATCCTTGTGGGTGATGGTCATCTCACCCGTCCTGAACCAAAAAGTGCAAGTTTGGATGTCCCATCATCGTACTAGTGCTCGCAACAAATCTACATCTCGAGGCACTCGTCAGTAGTAAAGGAAGCCCCCGAGCCTGGCTAGCTCTAAGTGGCGCCAATCTGCGTCAGTGACATCGGGGAGAATGGTCTCTAATATCTCGGGAATAACATCCCGCATGTGTAACACCTCTTGTGCCTGCATCCATAACATCAAGAGCAATGTTAGCTTCCTATTTATCTAATTCAGAACATCCAAAACACATTTTATCATCTTATCAGTTCATTCCGTCCAATCGGTGTCGATTTATTTCAGTCGGCGTCGATCAACAGATAGTCGATGTCGATTAAAGTGAATCGGGGCTGATTTAATCTAATTGGCGTCGATTTTTCCAATCGACACCGATTGGAAGGCAGCGGGTCAAAAACACTCTAGCCTCCCACTGATTCAATTTTTTTCAAAATAAAATACAATAATAATAATAATAATAAAATTAGTATACTATATGACAAGTTCGGGTAGAACCACTTACCCCAGGTCGTGTCCTCTTTCGCTTCTGACTGCTCCTAGAGGCTTCCATGTTGTTCAAAATAAGTTTTTAACTCTCTCTAAATCAATTGTCGTGGTCTAAATAAATTGTTCACATTTTCCGTTTGCATATTTATATGTGCTCGTTATGGTCGGCGCCGATTGGTATGGTCAGCACCGATTTTTATGGCCGACGCCGATTTAGGCCCATTGTTGTCGATGAGTTGCAGTTTGGATTCTCCATGTTGCTTTCTTCCATCTCCTGATCTTCTTGCCATTGTGTTGATGCTTGGCTTATTTATTTGGTCATTCTTGTGCCCTGGGTGTTCCTTTTTGGCACATACTTTCGATATTATCACCCATTTTGAGCATGTTCCCTGTACATGGGGCACTTGCATTTTTTGGCAGCTTAGAGTTAACGGGTCTGTAGGCACTAACATCGTTTGTTTCACAGACTGTCTGGTTATCCCTACCAAGGTATCTCTCTTTAAGTGCTACTATTTTGCAGCCCTCCTTACACTCACGGGTCTGTAGGTACTAACGTCGTTTCCTGTGGAGACCGTCTAGTCTCCCCTACCAATGTGAGTTCCTTATGTTGCTATCTTTTTATTTATTTTTGTGCGTCATTAATGATCACTCTACTCCAAGCATCTAGCTGGGGCATCCTGCGTTTTCATCTACCTTTTTCAAACTTGGGATCGGTTACTCTTTTGGGCCCATCCCATCCCTAGTTTGAGGGGGATCAGATCATCACTTTTTCTTCCTTTCTTCCAACTCCTTATTTTTGTCTCACAACTTTGCTTATCACAAGTTACTTGACAAAAAGGGGCAAAATGTAGACATCTAAAATTGGTTATTCAATGTAGTGTCCCCTATGCGCGTTTGTCTTCTCGAGTAACCTGGGGCACGTTTACATCACCATTTCTCACTTAGGGTATTATTTAATATTTGATTTAAACATCTATCCTAAGTTTATTTCACCCCATTATGTTTTACCCATAGATAATTAAATATTAACTATTTAATTATATTTTCTACATATATCTTAACCACTTATCTACCCCATATCAATTCCTAACCTCCCATATCTATTTTATCCATCTATCCCCCCTATTTCTCCTCCTCCCAAACTGAGCAGTGGGATATTTCCCATATTTGAGGTGGAAGGATCACTTCATCTTTCTAAAAATAGTCCCTTTTGGCCATTTCGGGAGTCTGTTCCCTGATCGGCGCCGACCGGTACTCGGTCGATGCCGATTTTTCGGAGCGGCGCCGATTTCATCTCGGTCGGTGCCGATTACAAATACAGGGCCAGAATTCAGTTCTGGGGAGACAGAAAGAACGAGAGAGTTTTGAGCATCAAGTCTGAGCATTATCTATCAAGTGAGAGCAAATCCTGTCCAAATCAATCCCTGAGAGGAGTACCGTTACTCTGCTCCTACCACATCGACATCGTGAGCCTCCATCGATCTCTTGGTGACTCTGTTCCTGCATCCAGCACAGGTGGAGCCTTGTCAGTATCCCTATGGCTCTTGCAGATCCAGCGGAGATCGACGATCTAGCTTCCACTGTTTGTTTCTCAATCTTCCTGTAATTTTCCCCAAGTCGACGCCGACCATACCCAATCGATGCCGATTCTGTCTCAGTCGACGCCGACCTATCTCAGTTGACGTCGATTCTCTCTCAGTCGACGCCGATTTTCCTAATCGACGCCGATCTACCTTGTGCCTACAGACAGGTAAAATAATTCAGGGAACACAAATCCAGCATTGTTTTCACACTTTCCCATTTTTTATTGGTTTTTGTCTACTGTTTACTTTTCTGTCTGTCATTTTTAATCAAAATATAGACATTTACTTACATCTTTTATCATGTATGCTTCTTTCCTTAATTGAAAATGTGGACTGACATCCGCCGAGGGAGCTTATCGCTTCCCGGACCCGCTTTTCGGGCAGTCCACCCAAATATCTTTTAACGTGGTCTTTTTCTGTCAAGCATCTGTGTCTCGCAGGTTTCTTGGATCTACTTTGCAGGATCACTTGTGTGCACCCGTCTTGTCTACATCGGCTTTCTTTTCCATCTACATCTTCAGATCTTGTCTTATCTATCAGGTATCGATTTCATTTGAGTTTTTCAAGGTTTTTGTGTTTAGTTTGGTACATTAACTTGGACAGGTAACAAGCGCGGAAATTCTTGATCTACATTCTGGCACGCCCGGTGGGACCCAACCAAAGTCCCTTATTGGTAAGTTCATTTCTTTTCCAGTTTTGAGCTTTTGTTTTGTTTCTTCACTGCTTTTCGTCAGTTCTCCGTAGCATTTCCTTCCTTCATTTTGGTCTTGCTTCTTTCACTTATAATTTGCAAAGTTAAAGTTTCTTCTTTCTTGCAAAACTAAATTCCAATTCCTATTCCGAAGATCAATAAATCTTTCATTTGATTTCAAAATTGCATTCTTGATCCGTCTTCTTTTTTTGCAAAATTGTTATTTTATTGAAAGTTTTCTAGTTCTTTAAATAGAAATTTTCATTCTACTATCATCTGGATATATCTTTCTGGATTTGTTGGGTGTTTGCTTAACCTTTTCTTGCAGAGCACATTGCTTGTTCATGGGATTGTTCGAGGGGAAGAGCTCAACAATGTGCTTTTTGAAGTCCACACACCTTGGAGAGCTAAATCTACAGGTATTCCTCTTTTATGGTGTTTTCTCCTTTTTAAGAACTTAAAAAGAACTTGTTTGTTTGTTTTCTATCACATTCAAACATTTCGATTTTGGTGCTTAAAAAGAATTTAATCGCATTTGGGAAAGAATTTGTTTGACTTGTCTTCATCGAAATCCAACACTTCGTTCTTAGTGCTTAAAAAGAACTTTTTCTTTGTCATTTATGTTGTATGCTATTCATCTAGTTTTCTAAATAGGATGGAAAAATTAATCAAAATCGGTAGTGACACTATTTGATTTTTATTTTTCACCCTTGCACACAAAGCCAAAATCACTAGGTATAAAGCATCAAAACAAAAATTCCTCCCCTGGCCTCGCCTACTTGGAAGTGACATCCAAGAGGAAGAGCCTACGCGGTACTCGGGCCGCGCTATAAATTCACGGAAGTTCTGGTATATATTGGCAAAGCACCCGACTCCCTTATCGCAGCAGTGTGTGAAGTGCGGGGGTAGGCCCCTATATCAAGCCACGTACTGGTCTTTTACTGAAGTGCCTTCGGGACTCCTCACCAAAACATTCCCCAAACCATCCTTAGTTTGGCTATCTGAGTAGTTCCTGTTCTAAAAAGCCTTCCCTAATATTTTCTTTCTTAAAAGTAGGAAAATTTAAAAGAGATAATCACCTACGCTGCTTGAATTGTCTGTGCATTAGTTAGGTCAATCTTCTTTTTCTATATTTCTACTTGTTTATGACGGTCATCACTCGGTTACAATCTAGAAGAATGGCTCAACTGGCCCCTTCTTCCTCCGAGATCACCACTAGTGTGGATGTTTCGGCACCCCTCGGGTCTTCCTCGGGACCGCTATTAGTTGGTTCCCCATCTTGGTCATATAATCCTTTCTATCAGCCTAAAGCAATCCCATCACGTCCAGCTTCCCCCAGTCCTTCAGAAATATCATCTACTTCTGATATAGAGTATGTTCCTCGTGGGGATCCTGAATTTCAGGTGCTCCTTGATCGCAATCCGGTAGCCCTTATGGACTACCTAGTACATAAGTCCATTTGAATATCTGATCAGGGACCACCAATCCAGCAAGTTTACGATTATCCTCGTGAACCATCCCAGGCTTTTGTAGAACAGTTAGCATCCTTTTTCTCGCCTCGAACCATGGAAGAGGGTGGTGCACCTGTGCCTCCTTTTTCTCTTCCACCGACCATGTCGACTAGTTCTCAAATAGTCTTGCCTATTCCTAGCGCCACAATTACCTCGACTATTCCACAACCTACTTCTGAGAAGTCCTCTTCTCTAGCTATAATGGGCGCACCTGTGCACCCACAGATTGTTGTTAATTCTTCTATGCCATCCATTACATCCCAGGGTCAGTACCTCTTTATGAATCAACCCCCTTCTACGAGTCAGTTGGTTCCTGCTTCTCGTCCTCCAGTTGGTCTTTCTTCCAATGTTCCAGTGACAGTGACCTTCACCCATCCTCTAGCGTCGGCACCCTTAATAACCAATCCGGCAGTCAAAAGCCTCATTCAGACCTTGTTCCCCACCATGTCCAATCAAATCAATACCCATGTTCCTCAATCCATTCCGATTCAGTCGACAAGTGTAGGAGCCCACCAATCACAGGCTCCATCTTTCATTCAACCACCTTTTTCTCAACCACTTGTCATCTCACAGCCTGTTTATACACAGGATCCTTCACAACAAATACCTCACCAGGCATCACCCAGAACACCTGGTTATTCCTCTTATCATCCTGTTAATCAACAGATGAATCCCCCATTGACGCCTCAACAAAATCCACCATTCGCTTCTTATGTAGGACATACCAGTATGCCTCCTCCTCAATCTGACGTGGTCCAAATTATTTTCAAGAAAATCACAGACTTAGAAGCCTCCACCAAAGGGGCTCGTCCTTCATACTCTTTTGAAGAAGTGTGTAATGAACCCATTCATCCATCAGTGGCTTTTAAGCCTTATCCTCCCCAATGGGAACTTCCTAAGTTCTCAAAATTTCATAGTCGGGAGGATCCTCAACAGCACCTGCGAGCATTCAAACACGCTTGCTACCTGATAGTCAGGATCAGGAGCTTATGCTCCGTACTTTTCCTATGTCTCTAGCAGGGCCTGCTTTAGACTGGTACAATAACATTCCTCAACATTCCTTGTTTTCTTTCTCTCAATTGGCCCAGATGTTTGTTGAAAACTTTTCAATAAACATCGCACATAAGATCTCGATTACAGATCTTTATAACATTTGTCAATTCGATGATGAGTCTATTGCAGACTTTGTCGCTCGTTGGAGAGGGATAATAAACCAATTGTCTTTCTCCCTTCCTCAATCTCAACAGATCGAGTTGTTTACTCGATCTTGTGCTAATCATATTTCTTCCACTTTAAGGATCCAAACCTTTCACACATTTGAAGAAGCCTTTACGATGGCACGCAAACTTGAGTCTCGTGCCATTGAACAAGGGAAGTTAAAACTTTGCTCTAAATCTAAACCAGATTTTTCTCGGTTTACAAAATCAAACCCTTCCACTTCTAAAGACAAGAATCAGGGATCCACTAACGCTATCATATTAAAAACACCATGTGCCGATAACACTTCTAATCAAACACCACGGAGAGACTCCTCATCTTCTCGAAAAGGACCCTTGTCATCTCGATCTTTTACTTTGTTGGGGGAATCATATGCTTCTATCTTGGAAAAAATGTTGGAAGTTCACATGATTGAACTTCCCCCTATTAGAAATTTTGATGAAAACCAAGAACGTCCATTCTGGTATAGGGAAAATGACTTCTGTCATTATCATAGAACCAAAGGCCATGACATTGAACGATGTCAGACCTTCAAAAATCTTGTCCAGAAATTCATTGATAAAGGTGAGCTCATTCTGGATAACCCAAATGCTCCCCCAAATCAGGCGCTTGATGTTTTTAAACAACCTTTTCCCAATCATTCCCCGAACCATGATGCTTCAGAGTCTCAAAAACCAAACACTCATACTATCAGCTTCATTTCTACTGAAGAATCTTCTTCTAAAACTAAGCCATCTACGAACACATCGACCGAATCAGAACCTCCTGCTGCTCCGCTAATCGCTGGGATTCCACCATCTTCAGACAGCCCGTCTTTGAATATTCCCACATTGTTAGAGATGGATTCATCTCCCTCTGCCTCTTTATCTGATCTTCCATCTATACCTGAGACAGTGTCATCCTCATCTGTCTCATCGTCAGATATTCTTTCGATGCTCGAGGCAATTACATCCCTTCGAGTTTCCACCGCGAATACATCTACTTCTGTCTCTCCCATTTTGGCTGCAACTATGCCATTGGTAAACATACCTATAGTTGTACCAACTTCAACGGAAGCATCTTCAATTTTGAATCTTCCCGTTTCCTTTCCCACAGTAGTTACACCCATAATTATTGTACCAGAAGTACCTCCCTCGTAAGGAACTGCTCCTTCATCATCCACTTCTTCCATCACCGATACTATTTTGCCTATTAAGGGAAAATCTAAAGAAATAGCACCGGCACCTACACTCTCGGTTCCTGGACTTAAACCAAGACAACTAAAGTCTAACGTTACATCATCAACACCTCCTCATCTCCTTCCCCTGAAAAGGCTACAATCACCTTATGCGGTTGAAGTTGTCACCATCCCTGAAAAAGGAAAACCCATATTTCGGACTATTAAGACTCTTGGTGCTTTCCCTCAAAAATCTCTTTCTGCGCCTCATAAAAGATTGGATTTATCAACTGGGAAGGCATCTTCTTCTACAATACCATCAGAACCATCATCTTCTTCTTCTACAACACCTTCTTCACTGGTGCCTTGTAAAGTGAATTCACAGACTAGAGAGGCATCACCTCTTTTATCAGGACCATCATCTTCATCACCAAAAGCCAAGGCACCCTCTGTTCCTCCGATCAGACCTATTTTGGGAGCTCCTCCCTCATCTAAATCAGCATTATCTAAATTTTCATCTGTTTTGATCAAGCAGCCTTCCCTATCTCTGAAGACCACAACACTTGTCACATCTTCATCTTCTTCAAAATCTATCTTAGGAGCTCCTCCTCCACAGAAATCAATCATGCCTCACTTGCTTCCATCTCAAGTGTCCAAGGCTGCTTCTCCGATGTCTGAAAAAGTAAAATGATCCCTAAAAAGACTGTCAAACCAGACATGCAGGTTCTTTTACCTCGGCAGTCCGTGGAGGTAAAAGAGGCACCTCCGTCATCTCTGTCCTCATCTTTGTCTACCGGATTCTATACCAAGATTCTTCACCAACTTATCCAGTCTTCATCCATATCCCTTCCTCTGATCAAACCCTATAATCCTAAAGGAGTAAAACCTTCCTGGTTCAACTCTGATTTGATTTGTGCTTACCATCGCACTCCAGGACATGACACCGAGGGATGTAAAGCCCTTCAATCTGTCATTAACAGTCTTTTGGAAGAAAGTGATCTTCTACTGGAAGAAGAGGAGGAACAAGTATCTCCTGTCATCTCAACCACATCTGAGCCTCAACGATCTACTCAGGCCTCTAGTTCTATTAATTCCACGCTGGATGGTCTTCCACCTTCTCAAATCGACACGATTCATATCGCCACTAGAACACAACAATATGATAATCTATCATCATCTACATCTCGGCCACGGGTTGTCATTTCTACAGCCCCTGAAGGCATTCCTCCTTCCACATCAGCCTCGAGACCTAGGGTCTCTATTCATGCTTCACCTCGGGCTCAGATTCCCGTGTCAGTAGAGGAGAGTGTTATGAAACAACTTACCCATGCTCCAGTCAAAATGTCTCTTTTTGACCTCATTCAATCATCTCCACAGCATCGCCAGGATTTGATTGATAATCTGTGCCATATCGCAGTGAATTCAGATGAGCCCCAGCCTTTCGAGATGATTGTTGGATTGAATAAACCATCAACCGCCATTTCTTTTGAAGATTCAGAAATTCCTTCCCTTTCTTCTGAGGATTTGGAGGCTCCCCTCTTTATCACAGTTCAAATCAACAACACTACGTTAAAATGCACTATGATTGATAGTGGTGCTGCACTCAACGTCATTTCCTCACACACATTCGAGCAACTTAAGTTACCAAAGAACGTAGTGTCACCACTGCCTTTTTGCCCTTTGATCATTTAACAATCAGCTGGCAGTTACTTTAGGAACTGTGGTCCTGCCCATTCGAGTAGGTAAGAAGCTGCTTCACGAACTCTTTTACATTGTTGAGGGGAAATTCCACTACAATATGATCCTCAGACGCTCCTAGATTCGTGTAATGCATTACGTTCCATCAACCCTCCATCGATGTTTAAAATATCAATATGAGGGAAAAATCTATACTCATCCAGGAGATCCTTTTCCTTCTGCACAATGCGACATGACCACAGGGTCTGCCCCTCTAAAGGAGAATGCTTGTTCTCCTGACAAGGCTTCATCCTCTTCCATACCTGCAACAAAACTACCAGATTTACAAAATCTAGAAGAGACATTGCAGCGTTTCTCACTAGGAGAGCTTCCTCTTCTCTCTTTTGACACCCATCTCAAACCTAATGAGTATGGTAGACCAGACAAACAACCTGAATATCAGCCAGGTCTCGGTCACATCATCACCATTGGTCTACCCAATCAACAGACTAACTTCATTTACGGTGGTCTTGATACACCTCACTATCACCTGGATTCTCCTCCTAGGGCCAAACCCTATTCAGCAGGGTTTGATTGTCTACAGAATCCCACGTTTGCAAAAACTTATTTATATCGATGCGCGTGGAAGGGTTTTGGCCTAGGAAAGTATGAACAGGGTGTGCATGACCTCGCATCCATTCCAACTCTCAAACCACATCAAAAATTTGGTTTAGGATTTAAACCTCTTTCAAAAGCCACCATCACTATTCTCGATGAGCCTCTTCCCATTGAGGAACCATCTTCTCCCGCTAGGTCAGAAGCATCATTTGATGTGGATGATGCCATTTCCATCCCGTCTAACTTTTTTTTTAGTCAATACCATTTCCTTAGGGCCACTGACCTATAAAACTAATAAAAAATCCACTTCCATACCATTAGTCTTCCCTGAAATAGTTGGAGACGACTCTCCTACTATCAACACTATCCATTGTGTGGATGATGATTCTGTCCTCACCTATATGAGGGTAGAGGATTCCTATCTTCTTAAAACCATTCCTTCCGACACATCTACGCTTCTTAATGAAGCCACTGTCGATCTTAATATAGGGACTTCTAAAGACCCTCGCATCATTAAGGTCGGCCAATCTCTTAATCCATAGGAGTTAGGAGACTTTACCACTTTTCTTTCCAACCATCGTCAAGCCTTCACTTGGTCATATGAGGATATGCCAGGACTCGATCCCGATATCGTGGTCCACAATATCGTTACTCTTCCCGACATCAAACCGGTTAAGCAAAAATTGTGTAAAATGCACCCTCGAGTAGCCCTTCTTGTTAAAGAAGAGTTGCAACGTTTGCTTTCTGCTAACTTCATCCAACCCATTGATTATCCACAATGGGTTTCAAACGTAGTACCAGTAACCAAAGCTACTGGGAAGATTCAAATTTGTACCGACTTCTGGGATCTTAATCTTGCTTGTCCAAAAGATGATTTTCCTCTACCTAATATCAACCAACTCGTGGATTTAATGGCAGGTCACGAGATGCTTTCTCTTATGGATGGTTTCTCTAGGTATAATCAAATTCTCATCACACCAGAGGACCAACATAAGACTTCCTTCATAACTCCTTGGGGGACTTTTTGTTATCGTGTCATGCCTTTCGGTCTTAAGAACGTAGGAGCAACCTATCAGCGAGCAATGACCTACATCTTCCATGATCTCTTACACAAAACTATGGAAGATTACGTCGATGATCTCCTTGGTAAATCCAAACACCGTTAGGATCATCTTTTCACTCTTGCACCTCTCTTTGAGAGGCTCATTCACTTTTGTCTTCACCTAAATCCATCTAAGTGTGTGTTTGGCATTCTCACTGGTAAACTCTTAGGCTTTATCATTTCTATTAGGGGTATTGAAGTGGACCCCATGAAAATAAAAGCTATCCTTGAGATGCCTCCCCCTTCTAACTTAAAGCAACTCCGCGGTCTTCAAGGATGCCTTCAATCAGTACGTCATTTTATCTCGCAACTGTCGGACCGTTGTCAACCTTTTCATCATCTCCTCCGTAAGAATGTTCATTTTGAATGGGATGAGCATTGCCAAAAGGCCTTTGATGATCTCAAAGCTTATCTTCTTTCCCCACCTGTGCTTACACCTCCACGTGAGGGGGAGCCATTCTATCTTTATATTTCTATGACTGACCATGCTTTGGGAGCCATGATCTCGCATCGAGATGCTAACGGTAAAGAACAGGCCATCTATTACATCATTCGCACTCTCCATGAGTATGAAACACGTTATTCCGAAGCTGAAAAGTTGTGTTGTGCTCTCTTCTTTGCAACTTCTAAGCTTCGTCACTACCTCCTCAATCACAAAACTTACATTGTCACAAGTGTCAATCCACTCAAGACAATGCATGTGAAGCCTTATCACAATGATCGTATCACTCGTTGGCTCATGCTCATGACAAAATTTGATCTCAAGTTTATTCCGCAAAAATCTATCAAGGGTCAGGTCATTGCAGATCAATTAGCTGATGCTCCTCTTCCGGACACTCAAGTCCCCCTTGCTCAATTCCCCGATGAATATATCCAACAAATTGATTTCGTCTTTCTCCATTTAAAGTAAAACTCTTCTTTGATGGATCCAAATGCCAGCAAGGGGGAGGTGCAGGTTTCGTTATGATTCCTCCTTGGGGTGCACCTATCCCAGTCGCACACAAACTTAACTTTGAGTGTACCAATAATATGGCTGAATATGAAGCTCTTGTTTTAGGTCTTCAAAACGCCATTAATATTAGTGCCCGCCATATTGACATCTTTGGTGACTCTGAACTCATCATTTATCAAGTCACGGGTGTCTATCAATGCAACAATGATATCCTTCAAAAATATCGTGATATCATTCTCTTTCAACTCCAATATTTTGATAAATTCACTATCCAAGCTATTCCTCACACTGCGAATCGATTTGCAGATACAATGGCTTCGTTAGCCTCGCTTATTCCACCTTTTACCGAAGACTCGCGACTTTATGTGGCTGTGCAGTGATTAGATCAACCATCTCATCTCAGGCAACTAACTTCAATCAATGCCGTCACAACCAATACTCAAGATGAGTGGTATCAACAGATCATTGATTATCTATCTCATTCAGTGCTTCCTCCAGATCTGACTTCCAATGGTAGAAGATCTTTTATCCTACGCGCTAATCGCTATACTATTCTAGGCGGAGTCCTCTACAAATGTGGCTTTGATGGTATTTTGCTTCGGTGCCTCAAAACCCCTGAATCATCTAAAGCCATCCAGGAAGTCCATGATGGTATCTGTGGTGGAAATTTTAGTGGCTTGGCCATAGCTAAATGCATCTTACGTTTAGGCTATTATTGGCCTTCTCTTAATCGAGATTGTTGTGAATACACTAAGAAATGTGTCAAGTGTCAACAACATTCCAATCTCACACATATCCCCAGTCAGGATTTGCAACCTGCAGTGGATTTGTGGCCTTTTTCGCAATGGGGTCTTGATCTCATCGGTCTCATCAATCCCCACTCTTCACAGCGTCATCATTCTATCATTACTGCCACAGAATACTTTACTAAGTGGGTGGAAGCTATTCCTCTTTCATCGACCAAAGCTAAACCCATAGTTGATTTTGTCTATCAACACATCATTTGTCACTTTGGTGTTCCACACAAACTCATCACAGACAATGGTAAATCTTTCAAAAACGTCGATTTCCAGAACCTCTGTGACGCTTTCAATATCAAACTCAACTTTTCTTCTCCATACTATCCCCAAGCTAACGGCCAGGCTGAGGCTTCCAATAAAACTTTGCGTAATATCCTCGCAAAGGTAACTAGTCGAGCTGGTAGGGATTGGCATTTACATATCCCTTTTGCTCTCTGGGCTTATCAGACTAGCATTCGTACTCCTATGGGTGCTACTCCCTTCTCTCTAGTCTATGGGTCAGAGGCTGTTCTTCCTTTGGAAGTCCAGATCCCATCTCTTCGTGTTTCTCTCAGAGAATTTGTCTCTGATGAGGACTATCATCAAAATCATCTAGTGTAGCTTGAGTTGCTAGATGAGCGGCATCTCAATGCTCTTGAGCATCATCAAATCTATCTTGAGCATGTCAAACATGCTTATAACAAGCATTTGCAACACCGTGACTTCAAAGTTGGTGATCTTGTTCTTAAAGAAAACCAAAATGTCACTACGCTAGAACGGAGTCAGCGTGGTAAGTTTGCTCCTAACTGGATGGGTCCATACGTAGTCACTCATAAATATGGGTCTGGGGCTTATCGTCTATCCTCCATGGATGGTGTACCTGAAATGGAACCTCTTAATGCCTTGCATCTAAGGCCCTTCTACTGTTAAAATTTATCTTACACGATTTTAGTCGCAAAACAGATCTTTCATCCATCTAACAACCAGTCATATATTTTCATGGTGATTCGGAACTATGTGGTTCTCTGCGTTATGTCTTTTCTACCTTAAATATGAGTATTGCGGCTCTACTCATGGCATTTTTCTTATGGATATGTTCCTCCTCCTAGTAGGGACACCTTAATCACTTCTTCATCTGTCCCAAGTATCTATCTTAATCGAATCTACTCGGGGCATGAGTACGTGTTTTTTATACGTTTTCTTCCCCTCTATCTGATCTATCTGGTCTACACTCAGCTTCTTTCAAAAAAGCTCCAAAAGCTCCAAAAGCTCTAAAAGCTCAAAAAAAAAGGTGCTATCCTAAAAATTCCCAAAAGATAGACTGATCCCAATAAGGATAGCTATCTATGCATTTTCAAAATGAATCAAAAGATATAGACCATGCCCTTGAAGGATGGCTATATTCGAATATATGCCCTTGAAGGATGGCTACCGAAATACAGATTCCCTTGAAGGATGGCTGTTTGTTTGCTTCTTAGCATCATTGAAAGACTTCCCGTATCGATCAGTCTTTCTATATCTAGCAAACTTCCCGCATTGATCAGTTTGCTCTTCTGTCAAAACAAAAATCATGAAGCTGAGACATAAGACCTTTTGTCGATCATATGGAGAACCCTATTTTCCCAACGTGAGCATGTATTCTGTCCTTTGTAAATTTTGACAAGATAAATACTTACTTCTCCTTCCATTTACCTTCTAGATCTGGTTTGTGACTAGCTAGTGTCAGGTTTATTTTAACCTCATATATGGCCTTGTATGCATGGTCTTTTGGTTTCCTATCAAAGTCTCTATTTATGGTCAGTTAGGGGCCTAGCTTATCATTATTTTCCTTATCTAGGTGTATTTCCTTTATTTCTAATCAGGGTCATTTCATTATGTTCTTTGCTCTCACAGAGAGTATTTCCCATTATTTGTTATTCATCCAATTAGATTGACATTTAACATGTTAATTTAGTCAAAATCTATCATCTATCTATATTATTCTTATCTACTTTTTCCTAAAAAAAAACATATCCAAGCATGTATTGCAAACACATATACATCCATCTATATCTATTTTTCATCAAAATTAAATTAACATCTTAAACATATCAAATCTATCAATCACATCTATCCATTTATCCATCTATCATCTAAAAAAACATGACCATCCAAGTTACACTATATCTATCTATATCTATTTTTCATCAAAATTAAATCCACATATCAATCACATCAAATCACATCACATCTATCTATCCTCTATGTCTATGTCCATCAAATCACATCTATTTATCATCTATCAACATATGTCTATATCCATCACAATTATGCTACATCTATCCATGTATATCGAAATTAAAAAGCATGAGTACAATCATATGACAAAGAAAATGATATATATATATATATATGAGTATCTGTACAACAAATAATGGATGGCTTTCAATCAAGCCATTTATATCATACATCAAAATTGCCTTCAAATCGAGGTTACATCAATATATCGATATCAAAATACACCAATCTCTATATCGTAAAATCTGATAGGTGGAAGACGCTATCTCCTCCACCCTCCTCTAGTCTAGGCTGTCTCTCTTGGCCACCGCCTATCGAGCTCGAAGCACCTGCTACTGGGGGCCTGCTGCCAGCTCGGTCTCTCTCGGTGCTCCCTCCCTCTCATGCACCACTAGCTACAACTGTCGCTGATCTCCTCCTCACACCATAACGAGGCACATCAGGGGCATGTTATACTAGGGCGTCCTCATAGTATCTCACCTCGACCAGGAGAGACTAATAAGTACTCAATCTCACCATACTAGGTGCTCGTAATAGCGTTGCTGGTGCTACTGGTGGTGATGGCCTTCCTACGGTCGTACCATGTGTCCCAGACTCTGACATAGTACCTGTATCACCATATTTTGCCCTAAGGGCCTCTCTATGCTGATGTTAGCGATCCCTCTACTGGATCACTGTATCTCACTCCTGACGAGTTGTGTCTCTCTCCAGTACATGGGCATCCCTCTCCTCTGTCAAAGCTCTGATGTCCTCGAGGGCGACCTAGTGTGTCTGCACCAGGGTGGCGTGCTCTCCCTCTAGCCTCTCCACCACTGTGGCTATATCCTCCTCGTCGACGTCTATAGATGCTGACAGGTGTCATGGTAACTCTGTTGAATACCATGTCGTATAGCCGTCATCCACTCCGGCATCATCATCATTGTCTGTGGAATGTGTTGGGATCAAAATTGGCAGATCAGTCTCTCTGCTGTCTCGCCTGTATGGCCTGTAGGTGGTCGGCACTGTCTGCACTAGGCCAAACTGCCTCAATACCCATATAAATGGGATGCGCTCCCACATATCTGGCTTACAGCCCCTAACCACCCTGCTCTGTCTCAACCCCACCAGGTGAGCCTCCTGACTAACCCATGTTGAATAGACCCGATATGGTCTCCAAATGATCTGCTCTGGTGTCAGCGTCTTGAAACGCTCAACATACCACTCCGCAGATCTCCCTGTATCTCCTGGGGCCATGTCAACCCGCCATCGCCAGAATCCATAATCAATGGCCCCCACTGCTGTTGGCATCCATGGAAGCCCGGATGGCCTGATCACTGATATGTGCTCATATGCCCAGCAATGGAGCACAAAACTAACATTAATGCATGTCCTCCTGCCGGTGGTGTACATCCATAATTCATAATATATCTAAGCTATCAGGGCATCGAAAAATGTGAACACCTGTCTAAACTGCAGGATGTCACAAACACAATCTAGTAACAGCAATGGAAATCTCCCACCTCCTGAATCTGGTAGAGCAAAATAGGAGATCGCCATCTGAATCAACACTATCTGTCTACTCCTAGCATCATCCTGCCTGTACTGAGAGGCTATCCTCACCGCCCCCAACACTATCTTTGAATCATCCACCCTGTCCCCATATAATCATCCTAGGGCCCTCTGCTGCTGCTCTCATGGAGTAATCTCAATCGGGTCCCCGGTGATCGGTAGCTTCAGGATCCTATATATATCCTCATGGGTGATGGTCATCTCACCCGTCCTAAACCAAAAAGTGCAAGTCTGGTTGTCCCATCGTCGTCCTAGTGCTCGCAGCAACTCTACATATCGAGGCACTCGTCGGTAGTACCGGAAGCCCTCGAGCCCGGCTAGCTCTAAGTGGTGCCAATCTACGTCACTGACATCAGGGAGAATGGTCTCCAGTATCTCGGGAATAACATCCTGCATGTGTAACACCTCTCGTGCCTACATCCATAACATCAAGAGCAATGTTAGCTTCTTATTTATCCATATCAGAACATCCAAAACACATTTTATCATCTTATCAGTTCATTCGGTCCAATCGGCGTCGATTTATTTCAGTCGGCGTCGATCAACATATAGTCAACGTCGATTGAAGTGAATCAGCGCCGATTTAATCTCATCGGCGTCAATTTTTCCAATCGACGCCGATTGGGAGGAAGCAGGTCAAAAACACTCTGACGTCCCACCGATTCCATTTTTTTCAATAATAATAATAATAATAATAATAATTTAAAAAAAAATTATTATACTATATGAGAAGTTCGAGTAGAGCCACTTACCCCAGGTCATGTCCTCTTCCGCTTCTGACTGCTCCTAGAGGCTTCCATGTTGTTCAAAATCAGTTTTTAACTCTCTCTAAATCAATCACCGCGGTCCAAATAAATTGTTCATGTTTTCTGTTTGTATATTTATATGTGCTCGTTACGGTCGGCGCCGATTGGTATGATCGGCGACGTGCCGATTTGTTTGATCGACGTCGATTTAGGCCCATTGTTGCCGATGAGTTGCAGTTTGGCTTCTGCATGTCACTTTCTTCCATCTCATGATCTTCTTGCCATAGTGTTGATGCTTGGCTTATTTATCTAGTCATTCTTGTGCCTTGGGTGTTCCTTTTTGGCACATACTTTCGATATTATCACCCATTTCGAACCTGTTCCCTATACATGGGGCACTCAATTTTTTTGGCAGCTTAGAGTTACGGGTCTGTAGGCACTAACGTCGTTTGCTTCGCAGGCCATCTGGTTGTCCCTCCCAAGGTGTCTCTCTTTAAGTGCTACTATTTTGTAGCCCTCCTTACACTCATGGGTCTGTAGGTACTAACGTCGTCTCTTGCAGAGACCGTCTAGTCTGCCCTACCAATGTGAGTTCCTTAGGTTGTTGTCTTTTTATTTATTTTTGTGCATCATTAATGATCAGATCTACTCTAGGCATCTAGCTGGGGCATCCTGCGTTTTCATCTACCTTTTTCAAACTTGGGATCGGTTGCTCTTTTGGGCCCATCCCATCCCTAGTTGGAGGGGGATCACATCATCACTTTTTCTTCCTTTCTTCCAACTCCTTGTTTTTGTCTCGCAACTTTGCTTATCGCAAGTTACTTGACAAAAAGGGGCAAAATGTAGACACCTAAAATTGGTTATTCAATTTAGTGTCGCTCGTGCGCGTTTGTCTTCTCAGGTAACCTGGGGCACGTTTACATCACCATTTCTCACTTAGGGTATTATTTAATATTTGATTTAAACATCTATCCTAAGTTTATTTCACCCCATTATGTTTTACCCATAGATAATCAAATATTAACTATTTAATTATATTTTTTACATATATCTTAACCACTTATCTACCCCATATCAATTCCTAACCTCCCATATCTATTTTATCCATCTATCCCCCCTATTTCTCCTCCTCCCAAACTAAGCAGTGGGATATTTCCTGTATTTGAGGTGGAAGGATCTCTTCATCTTTCCAAAAATCGTCCCTTTTGGCCATTTCGGGAGTCTGTTCCCTGATCGGCGCCGACCAGTACTCGGTCGATGCCGATTTTTTGGAGCGGCACCGATTTCATCTCAATTGGCGCCGATTACAAATACAGGGCCAGAATTCAGTTCTGGTGAGACAGAAAGAATGAGAGAGGTTTGAGCATCAATTTTGAACATTATCTATCAAGTGAGAGTGAATCCTGTCCAAATCAATCCCTGAGAGGAGTACCTTTACTCTGCTCCTACCACATCGATATCGTGATCCTCCATCGATCTCTTGGTGACTATGTTCCGCATCCAGTACAGGTGGAGCCTTGTCAGTATCCCTATGGCTCTTGCAGATCTAGCGGAGATCGACGATCTAGCTTCCACTATATGTTTCTCAATCTTCCTGTAATTTTCCCCAAGTCGACGCTGACCATACCCAGTCGACGTCGATTCTCTCTAGTCGACGCCAACCTATCTCAGTCGACGTCGATTCTTCTGAGTTGAAGCCGATTTTCCTACGCTGACCATACCCAGTCGATGCCGATTCTCTCTAGTCGACGCCGACCTATCTCATTCGACGCCGATTCTTCTTAGTCTACGCTGATTTTCCTAATCGACACCGATCTGCCTGCAGACAGGTAAAATAATTCAGGGAACACAAATCCAGCATTGTTTTCACACTTTCCCGTTTTTTATTGGTTTATGTCTACTGTTTACTTTTCTGTCAGTCATTTTAAATCAAAATATAGACATTTACTTAAATCTTTTATCATGTATGCTTCTTTCCTTAATTAAAAACGTGGACTGACATCTACTGAGGGAGCTTATCGCTTCCCGGACCTGCTTTTTGGGCAGTCCACCCAAATATCTTTTAACGTGGTATTTTTTTGTCAAGCATCTGTGTCTCGCAGGTTTCTTGGATCTACTTTGCAAGATCACTCGTGTGCGCCCGTCTTGTCTACACCAGCTTTCTTTTCCATCTACATCTTTAGATCTTGTCTTATCAGGTATCGATTTCATTTGAGTTTTTCAAGGTTTTTGTGTTTAGTTTGGTACATTAACTTGGACAAGTAACAAGCACGGAAATTCTTGATCTACACCTCCTTCATCGAGGCCCCTTGACTTCCTTGTCACTTCTGTTGATGCATCACCACTAGTCTTTTCATTCTCAGATCATGATTATCATGTTACATTCACTTTTGATTCATTACATATCAACGCTTCTATCGGTTCATATATTATCAATAACACCATGATCTATCCAACGACTCCTATAAGTGTATGCTCTAATACTCTTCTCATGGCTATCAAATTTCCACTATTTAATATCACATATCTAGTTCCTCATTCTTTTGGCTACATTAGGATTCCCATTACAATTAGACCTCCTACCATGCTTATGTCATTTGTTGTGGTATCTTCAATCAAATGTTGTGACATGCTCTTAGGTCTTCATTGGCTCCACGTTGCTCAAGTCATTCCCTCAATGAATCATTTATGTCTCAAGTTCATTCACAATAAGTAATTTTTCACTCTTAAAGGTGTTCCACCACATACACCATTGCCTAAGCCTAGTCTTGATCATATCTTTCCACTAGTCACAACCTTTAGGCCTTATAGGCCTCTCAAATCTAAGGCATACTTTACACCTAGTTCTCCTATTTGCACACGACCTACTTTGCAACCTTGTCATCGTCATCGGTCCACTAGTCCATCTCATCAGCTTAATTCCTCTACTCAGGCATCCCCTTCACATACGTGTTCACCACCTCCTTCATCACATGGGTCTCCTTCACATGCACATCGTTGCTCCCATACTCCATCGATCTTAGAGCATCATCACATGTCGTTATCTCCTTGAATATCAGGTGGAGGGCCCTTTCCCTTCAATATAATTGGATAGCCTTCTATCCTCCTCACACTTGGGGGGAATTATGCTTTCTTCCCCCCTTTAATCTTTATCAATTGTTACTAGTCTCCACTTCTGCTTTATGCTCCATGTTTCACATCTAGTCTTTCTTACAAATCTTTCACACTTTGATACATGCATTATATCGTCTTTACCCTATGAGGCACTCTACTTTAAAGCTTAATACTCGACTGCTAAGGGTCTAACTCTGAAATGAATCTCACTGTATTTACTTTTCACGCTCTATGCTTCATGATCTATCTTTCTAGCACATTTTTCAAACTATATCCCGATGACGCACTCTTTTTCTATGGTTCATTTTTGATTGTTGAGGGGTATTTTATAAATTAACTTCATCTCATACACATCCATTGGGGGCACACTACTCCTTCCATCTTCACATATTGCATACCATTCCATTAGAATCATACACTGCATTTTCATATCTTGGTTATACTTACTCTTATTTGCTTATACTACTTACATGATGCATTTTTCTTACTATGCTAGTCAAATACTCAGTATGTCATTATATTTATATATACACACATGTGTGTTAACTTGGTCTTTTGGAGTGAATGTAGATCTCTTACAGATTTTCACATGTTGCAATAATGTTTGGCACTATATCATTTTCTAGTCTCACTAAGGCTCTTGGGGAATTTACTTTTTACTACTCTCACACATTACAAGTGTTATGGTTTCATCATTTACTACTTCAACTTTCTAGCACATTACTTTTCGTTGATACATATAATGCTTTAACACATTATTTATCTTTCTAACATGTTAACGAGTGTTTCATGTATAAAATTTTCTTTGCAGGACTATATGTCACCATGGTTATTTGATACACTTTGCATAACATTATTTGTTATTATATGTCATTGTTTGTGGGCTATGCCCTATGTATTGATTGATAATTGTTTGCTTTTTTATGGCCGCTTCGGCCTTGATTACCTTATGACATTGTGAGTGATGTCCCATGTTTGAAACCTGATTTTCATGGTCCACTTTGTTTTTACACTTGCTTGTTATATTGTATTGTATTGCATGTATGCTACTTTTTCTACTAACACATGGTACTAGGAACTTTGTTTGCATGTGCCTTGGTTTCTACCATACACATCCCCTACCCCTATAGGTATCAGCTTCGTATCAACATCGGGTCCTATTTTTTGGGCCGCACACTCCTATAGTCGTCCATGCACCCCAAACGAGGGAGGCATACATTAGGTAAACAAATCACCCCTATAATAGCTCAAAGCTACAGTTCATGTTAGTACAATACATAAACACAGTCACAGAATGGCCCAGAATCTGACTTGGGTCCTCAGCACAACACAAACACTAATGTCCAGACTCAGATAGTAGTGCCTGGGTGCCTGTGTCCTCCCCTAGGTGTTAATGTCTTGAGGCACATACAGTCAACTTATCAGATCAATATAATTCATAGAATCCTTCATAGCATTTCTATAGTTACAGGCACAATCCTCAAGTTACAACATGCATGCAATCTCCTACAATCAATTTCAATCTAAACAATTAGTACAATTGGAACTGATTTGGGACAACATCAACAAATAAGGGATGTACCATCTGTAGTGGTGTTTATTGGGTAGATTCGTGGAAGGATAATAACACTAGACCTCTCTCCCCAACACTTTCTCTTTGGTGTGAGATAGCCTAAAAAACTTGCCCTTGGCATGATATCACCCAAAAAATATCACACTTGGTATGAGATCACCAAAGAAACTTGATCTTAGCATGAGATCGCCCAAAAAACTTGCTCTACACAACATTTCTGGATACTTTTCTATCTATTTACACTCTTTTACATCAGGTGCACACTTTCCTTTACACACTTTTACATACTTATGCACATTTTTTTCTTATTTATCATATACAAAACTTTGACTACATTCTTGTTCTTATTTTGCAGGTTCATCCTTACAAGAAGTAGTAATCACAAGCTACAACAACATGGTATAACGCATACACTTCACCTATAGGGTCACTTTCCTTTCCTAGTCTCCACACTTCACTTTGCATCATTCCGCACTTCACTTGTCCACTCAACACACATTTTGCCACACGCTCTATAGGATCATGAGCTATGCATATCTTATCTACTTTATGTTATCGATTATTCACTCAACATCATAAAGTGGGGGAAAATGTAGACACAAAATCACGCACTTGGGTGCATTTATAGGTTTTAAAAGCATGTTAACATTTACATGATTCCTAAATAAGAAAACTAGTAATTGACAACTATCTTTGGCCTCTTTTATTTGTCTCTTGTTTTCTATTTGGTCTTACACACCCAACAGCCCAGTTATGACTTTACTAATTTATATTTTATACCTTTAGAAATCAATGCCTAGTCAAGGCAACAACGCCCAGGTGCTCTTGTCCCCTCTAAGCGCCCTTGACCCTTTCTCACCTTACTTGTTCCTTTTGGGTGTCTTTTATCTTTTGGGCATCTTTTTTACTTATGGCTCGGCCTTCCAGTTGTCAATTAAAAAATTCAAACAAGGGAATCATATAAATACATTGTTATATATTCAAAATAAAGGACCAAACACTAATCATTACTATCATCACCTAAGCTTGCACTCTAAAGGCACTAAAGCACTCTAAAGACATCTCTTTGTCGGTGTATATGAATTTTATGTTCGAAACTTGGTGTCTTGTCCACCTCTTGTGGTTGGTCATCTCACTTAATGAGAATAGGTCAATAAGGTTAGATAGGGTTGTGTACACGTGTCTTGCACATGAGTTATATAACACTCTTATATGTACCTCCTTTTTTTATCTATGAGAATGTCAAACACATCGTTGTCTTTATGTACTTGCTTTTTATTTTGTGATTTGATCTCTTGCTCACTACATGGAGAGTTCATGACACCATTGGAAGTATAACCTTGTTCGATGTGTATAGGGTTATGTATCGATCCTCGTAATATAATCTGATATGGTATTAGATTTTTTATCTTCCTTTAGAATCTTGTTTACAGGTTTAACGATCTCATTTTTTGGTGTTTGTGCGGGTTTTTTGGTTTTGTATGTGCAAGTTTCAGGTGTTTCACAACCAGATCTAGCTAGCTGCAACTAAGTGTTGAGAAACCACTAAATCTGGAGGTTGGTACATTTCTGGTTTTTAATCATTATTTTTTAATTTGAAGTGATTTTTTTCCATTTTCAGCCTCTATCCCCTGCCTGATTGTGTTTATTTTCCCCTACATTATCTCTTGAGTTGCTTTGACTAGGTTTTTAATTGGTTTGCCTTTGGTTTTGCTTGTTAACTCGTTATTTGGAACCATTGTGTTGGGTCTGGTTTACATTGGGTCCAAGTTTATTTGCTAATTTTTGTGAGTCGAGCTGTTGTTTGTTTTCCTTCATCTCTTGAATATTGGATTGAGTCGATTCTTTTGCTTCATGATGGATCTTAAGTCATTTTTGCTTCGTGTTCCTCAGTTTTTTGTGAGTTACTCAGTTGTGTTGCCTGATCTACTTTGGGTCGAGTTATCTTGTGTCTTGTCAAGCCGTGGATTCTCTTCTATGTTTACTATGTTTTTGCATGTGCTCTATCTTTACCTTGTTCATCATTTTGTATGTTTGTTTTTGCATTCTTTCTCACTACAAAGTTGAGCCCTCAATTCACATTGAGTTTGGTCATGTTTTTCATTTAACCCTTACTTTTTTTGAGTTGAATTTTACATTGGATTGGCTCATTGTAGTGTTTACCCTGCCTTAATCATTTTATGCATGCTTTGGTTTATGGATTACATTATTTTCCTTGGGTCATTTTTCCCTTGATATTATTTTCTCTGCCCTTGCGTTGAGTATTTCATTTGTATCCCTCTCTAGTTTCTCTACATTGTCACTTTTTTTGTGCCTTGCGAACCTTGCATCCTTGCTCTCTCTCTCTCTCTCTCTCCAGTGGTCCTCTCCTCTCGCCTTTTCAACCCTACCTATTGAGGCAACTACGTCTCTTCCTCATCGAGATCTGTCGGCGAACTTCTTGCTGGGTTGTCCCCTCTTCCTCACCCACGCATCCACCACCGCACTAACTGTCTTCACTCTGACCGAGCACTCATGTTCACGCTCGTTCTTTTGAATCCCTTTTAAATTAACACATGGTTTATAATTTTAAAGTGGGGTGTATAGTTTAGTGGTCGATATGTTATACAAGTTTGGGTCAGATTTTTTTAATTCGTAAGGTGTGTTTTTTAATAACGATAGTTGAATATTTTAAAAAGGGTGTGTTTTAATATAATGTGGGGTTATGTTTATTAAAAGAGGGGTCAGGTTTGTTTATATTTAAAAAGAAAGTGGGGTATTTTTTGGTTAGGTTCTAATTAATTTAGGATCTAGTAAATCCTAAAGTAGATTATTTTATTTAATCTCTTTTTTAGGGCTTTAATATTTGATTAAAATTTAATTACATTTGTTTAAAAGCTTTTTTTTAAACGGTTAGTCACAATTTTAATCATTTATCTAGCGTTATAGTCATTTATTTTTCCTTTAATTCATAAATTAGGCTTATTGGAAAATTCAAAGTACGTTATTTTAACGTTATTGGGCATTTTTTTACTATTAATCATTTGTTGAGTTTATAGCACCTCTCTTAGCTTTTTTCACCTTCTAGGAGCCCCTGTTGCATCCTAAAAGTCCCAGGGGACTCATTTTTAAGCCCTTTCTTTGCTTTGAAATTCTTCTTCTTCACTTTTGCGTTAGTAAGTGCGTCTGCCACAACCTTGCGGCAAGAGAGATTCCTTCCCTTCTTGTTTGCTTTTGTGATTGTTCACTTGTTTCGTTGCACATGACTAAGCATATTGTGGTCTCCACGCTTGTGTGATATTTTTCTAATTACAAGGTGAGTGACCAATCGTCTCACGTCACATGAACACTTGGGTGTAATTAACACACTAATTATAAAGTGCCGCAATCAGTGGGTGTTCATTTTGTGTCGTTGATTTCTTTCCACTATTTTCTTGCTCACTTTTATCTGTTATGGATATTAATATTGTTCTTTTTCTTACTCAATTTAACTATCAAGAATGGAAAGATACAATATCTCTCGCTCTAAGAAAACAAAAACTTTATCGGATAACTATGGGATTAAAAAATTGAACATAAAGAAGATGAAGAGGAAGAAAAGTGATTTGACAAATGTGATGAAGCCTTTGACCTTTTGTGTCTTTCTATATCACCGAAATTGTGCTTTCATATTAACATAATCAAATATTCCAAGGAAGTAAGGGATACCTTAGAAAACAAAATTGGAAACGGGATGAAATGAAAGGCCATGAACTAGAAAATGAGTTGATTAGTCTCAACCCTAGTAGTTTTGACACTCTCGTGGGATTTTTCAACAAGCTCAACCATTTGAGATTATAACTAAAAAATTATGGAGTTGACAAGGACTCACAACTCATACTTTATGTCCTTGCAAAACTTGATCCAAACTACTTTTTCTTTGTCTCAACCGTCGATGCTACAAAAGAGAACTTGGTGCAAGTTGGACTATGCCCTCCTTTGATGAGTTTGTCGTTGATTTGACTAGAGAACATGATAATATAATTCATATGAGTACCCTTCGATCCACAAAATCACATGCTCTCATTGCTGGTCATGAAAAACCTACGGTTTCAAAAGAGAAGAAGTAGAAAAATAAGGATCATGAGAATAAAAAGGACCAATCCACCATCAAATCAAAAATTTCCACTTCCTCTTCTAGTTCTAAATCTCCTAGAGAATGGTTCAAATATGGGTACTGTAGTGGTGGGTATGAAGAAGAAAAATATTTAAAGAAGAAGATTGACCTCCTCAGGAGTCTTCTTGAGAAGAACAACATAGGAGTTCACAATTCTCTCAAGCCATCTTCATCATCAACTCACGAAAGTTCTAAGGAAAAAGACAATGGAAAGGGTAAAGCGAAAGAAAAAGAAAAAGAGTCAACTGAGGAGAAAATAAAAGCAAGAGCTTTAGTTACAGTTGTGTCACCTATTCCTACATGGGTGATTAATTCGGTGCATATCATCATATGACCTCATCTGAAATTGAGTTAGCTTCTTTAGAGCAATGTGACATGTCTTTTATCCAGCTTCGTGACAACACTTCTAAACCGTTTTTTGGGAGAGGGTATGTTGAAGTGAATGGTGAGAATTTCAACGATGTGCTTAGTGTTCCTTCACTTTCAACTAATATCCTTTCAATAAATCAAATCACTCACCTTAGTTAGGGCATGCAGGTTGTGTTCACTTTGGATTTTGTTTATGTGAGAGAGCTTCACAGTGAAAATATTAGTTCAGTCGGTACAGTTGATCATCACACTGCGCTCTACTCTTTTTCTCACTTTGTTCCTCCTTTAGATTCTTCATCATATTCACTTGGACTTGATGATATTTCTGATCTCACTTTTGATGATGACAAATTATCTTCTAGCTTGGTTGATTTCCATAGTGATGAGGACCCACCTCCGACATCCACTTATCATCTACCACATATTAAGGAGTTATTTCTTGATCCACCTACTTTTGGTCCATTACAATCTTTTCATGGACTAGGTACTTTGATTCAGGACTCATCGGACATCAGGAACTCTTCTATATAGTTATAAGATATTGCACCTTCCTTCTTTACCATTGCTTCAGATCCACTATTCCTTCATGGAATATTTGGCACTCCCACCTCACATATGAAGCATCGTTCATTGGATAGGAACCACACCTTGTCACTTTGGGGATCTTCTTCTTCTACACTTGATATAGGGTGGTCTTCAACACTTTCTTTGTCTTGGGAGGTTGGATACCATTTATTCATATCTTTTCTTCTTGTACAAAGATTACAGCTTGTACATGAATACCTTATTAGGCTCTTAGTTGTTGGGACTCATTTGACACATCTTTCTTAGGTTGTTTAGGGGTGTCTTTTATCTCTTGTAAGTAGATGTTTTCCCTTATGGGTTTTTCCTCCATTACTTGAGATCCTTATTTTACATGGGCACCTCATCAGGCCTAGTTGTTGGGACCCATTTCCCTTCTCCTCTTCTTCTTTTCCAGAAATATTTTTGTTTATACATGGGTACCTTATTAGGCTTAGTTGTCGAGCCCCATTGACACATATTTCTTAGTTGTCTAGGGGAGTTCTCTTTGTTTTGGCTTTCCATGACATCTACCTCAACTTCGATGAAGGGGGTGTTGGTGTATATGACTTGTCTCGTCAACACTCATGTCTTTTCCACCTCTTGTGGTTAGTCATCTCACTTAGTGAGAATAGGTCAATAGGGTTAGTTAGGGTTGTGTACATTTGTCATGTCTAGGAGTTACACAACACTCATATATGTACCTCTCTTTTTTAATCTATGAGCATGTTAGACACACCATTGTCTTTATGTACTTGATTCTCATTTTGAGATTTGATCTTTTGCTTATTACATAGAGTGTTCATGACACCATTGGAAGTGTAACCTTGTTCGATGTGCACAGGGTTTCGTATTAATCCTTGTAGAACAATTTGATACCATCTAGTATCAATTCAAGGGACAAGGGCTACATACTTTTGAATACACAACATAGGAAGGGGAAGTTCATTTTATTTCATCAACACATTCTATTACATTGCTACATTCTAGTTATAGCCCACTATCAAGTTTAACTTGCACAAAGGCATCCTAGGGCACAATTTCTACACACACTCATAAGAACTACATGAGGTCCGAGATGTAGTGTAGTGCTTGGTTGTAAGTTCACTCTTGGGGTGACCATTGGGGTCAGTCTGACTCCCCATTTTGCATTTTCCTTTTTAGGTTTGATGTGGTTTGTGGGCTTGTGCAGGTGAACATCTATTTTGTAAATTATAGGTACATCTGGCGATCATAATGTGACTATTAGGTAATCAACAAAGAGGAACCACGATACTCTTGCGACACAACATAAATCAGATTTTGGGCTTTTGCACTGTCACGGGCGCCCAGATCAAGTCATCAGCACCCAGGTGCCCCTGCCCAGCCTTTTTTATGAGTTACAAAATTTACAAAGATTAATTATGACATTGTTGGAATCTTGTTCATCACTTCTCCCTTCCCAGATCAATTCTAGATGTATACACAAAATCATGCAATTGGGTACATTTCTAGGTCCAAAAAGCATATTAACATTCATATGATTCCTAAGTGAGAAAATTAGTAATTGACATCTATCTTTGGCCTCTTTTCTATCTTTCTTATTTTTTATGTTGCCTTACGCACCCAATAACCTAATCGGTACTTTACTTACTTATCTTTTATGACTCTAGACACCAATGCCTAGCAAAGACACCAACGCCCAGGCACCCTCATCCCCTATGGGCGCCCTTGACATTTTTGCACTTTAATCACTTTTTTTGGGCCTCTTTTATCTTTTGGGCCTCTTATTTTCTTATAGGTCAACCTTTTAGTAGGTTAATTATGAAATTTAACCAAATGAATCATATAAATACATAGTTATATGATCAAAATAATGGACCAAGCTCTAAGCATCATTATTGTCACCTAATATTGCACTCAAAAGGCTCCTAAAGCACTTCAAAGAATCCATTTGACATTCAATCAAGGGAAAAGTGACTACATTTTCTACATACATTGCATAGGAATGGGAAGTTTCTTTATTCCATCCACACATCTATCTACACTGCTACATCTAGCTAGCCCGTTATCAAGTGCACTTGCATAAGGGCATCTTAGGGCATATTCTTGCACACACTCATAAGAACTACATAGAGTCTAAGATGTAGTGCAACGCTTGGTTATAAGCTCACTCTGTCAGGTGATCGTCAGGGTCAGTTTGACTCCCCTTATCATATATTTATTTTTTGGATTTGATGTGGTATTGTGGGTTTTATAGGTGAATTTTTGTCTTGTAGGTAACAGGTACCTTGGTGATCTTATTGTGACACACAGGAGATAAACACAAAGTAATTATGACACTTGTGTGACACTCCAGAAATCAAATTTTGAGCCCCTGCATAGTCACCGACACCTAGTAGTGGACTCCAGCGCCCAAGCACCTGTGCCCTAACCTAGACACTCGTGTCTGACTCTTTTTGACAGTTGTATATTTTATAGTGCATGGATACGATGGTCTACCCTTCCTTTTCATTGCTTTTCCCAGCCTGTTCTAATCCGAGATCAGGCATAAATCAACTAACTCCATTTCTCTCTCTCTTTCTCTTGCACTTAGGTTTTGATATCTTATTAGCTTATTGCTTGTGTCAAATATGTATTTTAGTATTCACTTGTCATATGTGACTCTGTAATTAGGGTTTAACATTAATTTTTCTTTTTTTAAAATCACCAGACTGTGTAGAAATCAGCTAAGTTCTCTCTCCTTCTTCTCTTACTTAGGGTTTCATATTTTAAATCTTAGCTTGCGTGTGTCATTGTTGTACTTTACCATTTATACATAATTTATTTCAATAGTGACTCTGCAATATTTAGATTTAATTAAAATTAAATTAAATCACTTATTAGTTAAATACCCCTTTTAAACCCTTCAAATTCTACTATTTTCCCTCTAAATAATCTCCAAATAGATTTTATAAGCTTAATTTGGCCTATTAATTAATCCTAGTTGATTAATTAAATCACCTCCAACTCCCATGAGTTATTAATCTTCAATTAATCTCTTCTAATCATACTTATCCCTTTCAACTTCTACTTTACCTTTATCACACATTCACTAAGTTGCAAGCTTCTCCAAAATTGGAAAGCTATATAAAGAACCTAGTACACCTTGTCCAAATTTACAACATATCCTTATAAGACATTTGCATATGATAAAAGCATTTCAATCTTGGAAGGCTTACTGATCAAGTAAAGTTTTCCCTTTTCTACTTGGCTAAGAGTAGTAAGAGAACACCCAAAATTATCAACTAAGCCATGTTGGTGAGATCTCTTCCTCTTCTTTGGAGGAATCCTTTGATCACACATAGTTACGTTTGGCTTGCTAAAGGAAGTATGTACAATTACAAAACACATCTAAATACCAAAGGATAGGTTTACATTTCTCATTGGATTTTATGTTTGATGCACATTAGTTAAGATTTTTCCTTTCATGCTTTATCATGATGTTTATGTTTGTTTAACTAAGTTAGGAATCTACTTGGTGTTAGTTTTCTTTGATTAACTTAGATTAGTTTAACATGCATACATTTGGCATGCCCGGTGGGACACCCCTTTGTCTCATACACATTCTTTATTTTGGTCAAGTTTCTTTTTGCATAATAACCCTTTTTTAGCACATGTTGAAATAAATTATGTTTTTTAATGTGTTTTATTGAGTTTGCATGTGTTGAGTCTTATTTACATGTGTGAAGGAGGTAAAGTGCTGTCAAAATTTAAACTTATCAGCAAAAATTCATGTTTTTTGACATTTTTTTGGACTTTTTCACATGTTTTAAAGAAGAACAGACTGCTTGGGCTGGCGCTTAAACTTCATGTGCTATCATTAACTTGCACACACTAGCATTTAATTATGTGCACCATTTTTAACTTTGTATGTACTACCATCCATCTAGATGCGCAAACGTCAACCTTCCATATGCTAGAGTTCTCTATTTTTCCTGCTCTGTGTCTATGCACAATGCTTGCATGCACAATCATTTTAATTCACATGCTAACATCACCTTTACACATGTTAGTGTGTTGCTTGATGTGCTACCATTCTATTGCATGTGTATTTGTTTTGTTGTCTTCACAATTCATTTCTACTTGCACATGCTAACATTAGCTTGCATGCACTAGCGTTTTGTGTCAATTTTTTGGCTCGATTTTCAAAAATTCTAGAATATGATTTTAATTTTTCCTACTAATTTTACATGTTTTCTGACTACTAACTTGCAGGTTTTATTTTAAAAAATAAATTTTTAACACTTAAATGCTTTGATTACATTTGTTTTTCCATTTACTTAAGTTGGGTCAAAAGTCGTGTATGCTCTTCTCTTGCGCTTTCGAGCGATCTTGAGAATAAAAAATGACCACGATCCTCATTCTAAAATTTTGAGTTACATGGAAAAATTAATCATTTGAGTTGTTTAAAAAATCAATATTTAAAGGACTTAGTTATTTTTTATTAAAATTTTCTCATTTGCTTAAGTTGGATCAAAAGTCATGTATGCTCTTCTCTTGCGCTCTCGAGCGATCTCGAGAATAAAAAATGACCGTGATCCTCTTTATAAACACTATGGTTTGCATGTAAAACTACTAATCTTTTGGTACATGACCTTTTGATTGTCAAAGTCAAAAATCAAAACAATTAATAATACATTATGTGCAGGTTTCCAAAGGCATTCAAAACCACATTTTAAATCAAGATAAGAATAGATAATTCACTCACATTGTATTTACAGGTTCATATAAGGGTTAAAATTCATCTACTTTAAAATGTGGGAAGTACTTTAGCTTAAGCCATAAAACTCATTATGAGGATTACCACAGGAACCCCAAAGTAGTCAACACATTGAGGGAACTGGTTGACAAAACGGGAAGTGCCCCATCACCTACTTCACTTGAAAAACCTGTCAGGAGTGATAAAAGTTGTTTGTATAGGTTCTGTTCATTAATTTGATTGTGGGGTAATGGTCCTTTGTTTAGAATTTATTCTAAAAAAGCATACCTCTCTTAGACAAGATATTGGCGAGTGTTGAGAATAAAATCCTAGGGAGCCATTTGGCATTGGGGCCAACTTTACCATATCCTATTCGTGAATTTCAAAGAGCCATTACAAAGCAAGACTTCCTCGGAGTTAAAACCTTGTTTTTCGAACAAGGCGAAAGTCCATTGAAATTACGTTGCATATCTTTCATCATGAATCATACATATCAAAAATTTTCCCTAGTTTCTACCTTATTATTCAAATAAGAAAAAACTCTACCAAAGTTGCGTCATGTACTTTTCATCCCCAATCATAAATTCTCTTTTTATTTTTTGGCATTATTAGTCAAAAGAGAGCAATTTGAATTGTTGCCAAAATTATATCAACCTCTTTTGTAGCCACTTAAAAAAAAATTCCTTAAAACCTTGATTTAAGTGTTGAAAGTGTGTTGGTACACTATTCAAATTTTGGTAGTTGTCTTAAAACCAACATTGAGACATTTCACTTCTAGGAGATTTTTCACTTTGTAGTCATTGTGTTGCCCACATTGTATCAATCCCTTTTTATACTTAAATCTTGTTTTATTAAACTTGATTTAAGTGTGGACATTATATTGTTACGCCGTTCGCATTATATCGACTATTTTTACTTAAACCTTGTTTTCTTAAAACTTGATTTGAGTGTTGAAAGTGCGTTGTTATCTTCTTCACCTTGTGCCAATCCATTTTTGATGCTTACATATTGTTGTCAAGTGTTAAAATTATATTGTTATGTTGTTGTTCACATTGTATCAAACATTTTTTATACTTAAGCCTTGTTTTTATTAAACTTGATTTAAGTGTGGAAATTTACGTTGTTACACTATCAACATCATATCAACCCATTTTTAATACTTAAATCTTGTTTTTTCAAAACTCGATTTAAATATTGAAATTTTGTTGTAATGCTATCAAACAACTTTTGAGACATTTTAAACATAGAGAAAAGTTTCCTTTATGGTCATTCCTTTGTCTAGTACTTCATATATTTTCCTTGGTGACTTTCATCATACATTCCACATCCTTGGAAAAATCTTCATTTTGTTATTGTTACGCTACTTGTTTTTACCTAGATTCATTTTGAAACTTGCAAACATATCCCAAATATTATCAAAAAACTTTCCATCACGCCACCTATTACACACATTAGACATAGAAGACAAGGGTCTCCTTTCCTTTGCACTAATTTAAACCCATTAGCCGAAGAGGAAATGATGGTTGAATATAGTGGAGATGAGGGGAAAACTCCTCGCGATACCTTTGAGTATGACCATTTCTGGATAGATAATTTCCTCTTCTAAAACAAGGGTTAAGCTTTAGTATAGGTAGTCAAGTTAGGGGCCAAATTATCACCTGAATTCGGTCCCACTATCCTTACAAATGTGACGAAAAAAGAAGAAAGAACATAAATTCCTTATCACACAGTTGAGGATATCTTAAATCATGGTCATGCTTCTACCTTAGCCCAAGGAAACAATGACCAAGCAAAATCTTCTAAAACTACAACTAGCTATCACATACCGCTCATTCAAACCAATCGCGAAGCTAGAGTAGAGGGTGAAGATCCTGAACCTCAACCAGAAACCCAAAATGAAGAGGTCGTCGTGTAACAACGATTACAAACCCTTAGCCATCAATTGGAAAACCTAGCTTCACATATCCACATGGACACGAGTAGAGCTACATGTATTGAGAAACCTAAGGTATCTTATGTAGAACGTTACACTGAAAACCGCGGTGGTGAAACATCAAAATCTAACCATATGTACATACATGCTACACCTTAATGTGGCTAAATATTTTACCAAGAGTGGTAGTCCATGAAATATGCACTTATCGATCTTCAAGAAAATAATGTTAAACACAATAATAAATATCAATTCGAATAACTTTGTCTATACCCCTTTGATCGGGAGATATTGCGTACTCCCTTTCCACCTAGCTTTGATTGCCCTAAATTTGATAAATATAGGGGTAAAGGTGATCCTCGTGATCACATAAAATACTAGAATGTGGAGATGTTGAGATAATTATCAATGTAAGCTGCATACAATGATAATTACCTTATTCACTTATTCCCATGAAGTCTTGGTGGCTACACACTTGAATGGTTTCTTCACCTCCCCAAAGGGTCTATTCTCACATTCGCATAATTAACTGAAAAGTTTGTCTACCACTTTTTATTCAACATGGAAAGTGATATCACTATGATAGACCTTTGTAATACAAAACAACACAATAATGAAAACTTTGTTGGTTTCTTACAAAGATAGCGAGGGTTAGCTAACCGCTTCCCTTGCTCTATTCCAGAGAAACATCTTGTCAATATCTTCATACCTAACTTACATCTTGAAATAACATTTCACTTGCAAATGCATTGTGTAAACACCTTCAAAGAAGTTATTTATAAAGGAAGCCAGGTTGAGAAGGCTTTACTTGTCAAAGGGACTTTAAATCCCTTTCAAAGAGACAACCATGAATCAAAACCTACAGAAAAACCCAAATTCTTTAACAAAAATAAGAATGTCTTAGGTGACAGAATTACTTATTCCAAATGTTTCCAGGTGGTCTAGAACACTCCTCATTTGAAACTCTCACAAGGACCGCTCAAATATGAAGTTAAACGTCAAGAGTTTACTCCACTTACATAGTCTTTATCATCAATTCCGAAACAATTAGATGCAATTGACATGGTAAAATTCCCCACTACTGAACCCTTTGACAACGACGCACCAAAACCATCATGGTATAAAGACTATGAATATTGTGAGTACCATCGCGTCAAAGGCCATACCATAGATAAATGTTTGAAATTGAAACACTTCATTCAGGACCTCATAAATAGTGGAGACGTTGAGATAGGTGCATAAGAACCCAACAATCCGTCTAACAAATAATTGGGAATTTATAAAGAACCATTCCCTAAGCATAACTAGGTGGAACATAATTTGGATTGAGGTCAATCCTCATAAAACAAAAGTTCCAATCACGTTGTTATTGGAACAACCAATCGATTTGACTCTCTCATTCGTTATGTCCATCCCACTATTGAGCATGTAAATACCATCAAAATCAAATCACAAGGGTGTGTCGTGGAAATGCGTCATGCTTGCCTTATAATTCCAGAACCTCATTTTCCTACTCCTTCAGATAATTGTTATGATCTCCTTGAGCAACTTGAGAAGACAACTGCTAAGATTTACATCCTGGATCTTCTCAAGATATTCATTGTTTATAACGATATTCTTTATATAAAACTCTTCAAGGGTCAAGAGTTTCCATGGACATTGATGCTTCGTGATTCTGAGCCTTGGTTGCACAACTTGATCCATATAAACAAATCACCTTTAGCCAACATGAGACGGATGACCATACACATTACCTCCCTTTGTCTATTGAAGTGATCCTTACTCACAAAATATCAAAATGGTGTTTGTGGATAATGGATCAAGCCTTAACATACGTACCTTAAAGCTCATAAGAGAATTGGGACACACTCATACTAAACTAGAGCCTAATGTGATCACCATTAAGGCTTATGATAATGCAGAGAGGCAGTCAACAGGCACAATTACTTTACCGATGGAAGTTGGGCCCATTACACATGATACTTGGTTCCATGTCCTTGACTTGGAACTACCCTATAATATTCTCCTCGGTCACCCATGGATTCATGTCATGCATGTCGTTCCCTCAACTTTCCACCAGTGTATCAAAATTTATCATGAAGGAAAAACATTTACCATTCTTGGGGACCCACAACCCTTTGCGCATTGTAGAGCTTTATCCAATTATTACCCCACAACATATGAATACCCTTCTACTGAAATAGCTATTAAGATTCAATTTGAGGCCCTTGCCTCTCGCATCAATCCTGATACACTATGCCCACATGAAAGTGGTGCCTCCACATCCATATCCCCATTTTCTACATGGGAGATGAAATTCCTTCCAATCGTTTGTGGGGAATACAATATTCAATATGACATCCTTGTTTCAAATCTTCCCTTATCACCTAAAACATGTGGTAAGCCCAACTATCAGCCAAAATGACCTTGAGAACCTTGCAATATTGATACGTTCATCCATAGTGGCCTCTTGGTAGATGAGAAAATGCATAACACTTATACATCCTAATCCCCTAATGAAAGGATGGATTCATGCTATTAATCCCAAGAATATGTTATCCCTAATCAGATGATGTATGTTATGGGATATATAGGATATGGGTGTGGTATAAATGAACAAGGTGTGATGGAACCTATTCCAATACATGAGAAAATGGATAAATACGAAGTTGGTATCCGGCCCAAGAGATCATCACCTATACAATTTGATGCCACCTCCTTGGAACATGAGGATAACTCTTCTAATTATGATAGTGAAAAAAATTCCATTAGTAGCCTTTACGAGGACCTTGCTTCCACTAACTTATTTTCTAACACAGATGTTTTAACCCTGTCCCCTCCCACTTCTGAATTAGACCTTGTACACCCTTCCCTTATCAACTGGGACCAACAATGACATATACCAATTGATTTTTTTTATAATGACAAATAAATTGGTGAATTCATGGGGTTGTGTGATGACATTCCTATTGGGGACCACAAGAAAGGCTTCTTTATCAAGCTTGATGCATATGCATATTTTGGTGAGGAGGTTGAGTTCTATGGTCAACAAAATAAAAAAGAGAATGAGGGCAAAATATCTTCCAAAAATCCTTGCCAAAATAAAAGATCCGAGTCCCATAGTGAAAACCTCTTTGAGGAACTTATGGAAAAATAAATAGAAAAAAAAACCGATATAAAAAGTGACAAGCATGTGGCTTAAATCTCATTGAGACACCCATAGAGTAAGAACTTAATCTCCCCCCTAATCCTGTGTGTATGGATGATGGATCAAAATTTCTTATTGAGGAGACTATTAATATTATTATTGATATAGAAGATGAGCTTAGAATTTTCAAACTCAGGGATTCTCTTTTCTCACACGAACATAAAACTTTTGCTATGCTCCTTCGAGAATTTTCAGATGTATTTGCTTGGTCCTATGTAGACATGCCTAGATTGGATCCTTATTTAGTAGTGCATAACCTAGTTGTGCATGAATCAACAAAGCTAATCAAACAAAAAGTATATAATGTGCATTTGTCTGTGGCTCTTTTGGTCAAAGAGGAGCCAGAAAATATATTAGTAGTAAGATTCATTCGACCTATTTATTACTCTGAATGGATCTCAAATGTAGTGCTTGTTCAGAAGAATCTTGTTGGTGTAACGATTTGCACATATTTTAGGGACATCAACAAGGTGTGTCCTAAAGATGACTTTCCTCTTCCGAACATTCATGTGATTGTCAATTCTACTGTTGGCCATGAAATGTTATCCCTCATGGATGGATTTTCAGGCTATAATTAAATCAAGATCGTGGAAGAGGGCAAAAAAACTACCTTTACTACTCCTTGGGGTGCCTTTTTCTATTAGGTCATGCCTGATCTCAAGAATGCAGGGGCAACGTATCAAAGAGCTATGACTATCATATTTCATGACATATTACATGATATTGTAGAGGATTATGTTGATGATATCCTTGGAAAATCTAAGACTAGAGTAGAACACTCGATAATCCTTTACCGTATCTTTGAACGACTCCGAGATTATAAGGTCCATTTGAATCCTAAGAAGTGTGTCTTTGGAGTCATCTTAGGTAAACTATTCGGATTCATTATGTATTAGAGTGGAATTGAAGTCAGCCCTACTAAGTCACTGCTATCACTGACATGCCTCCTCTTAAAAACCTCGAACAATTGTGCAACCTGCAAGGAAAAATTAGGGCCATTCAAAGATTCATCTCACAGCTTACAAACAAGTGTCACTCCTTTACCCGTATGCTAAAGAAATATATTGATTTTCACTGGGGCTTTGATTTCCAACAAGACTTTACTCAACTTAAACAATATTTGGAAAATCCACCTATTCTTGTAGCACCTACATTGGGTGAACCTTTGTTGTTATACATATATGTTACCTAATTTTCTATAAGCACGCTCTTGGCTCAGTATGATGCCCAACACAAAGAAAGAGTCATCTATTATCTTATCCACACCTTAATTGCATATGAGCTCAGCTACTCGTAGATTGAAAAAGCATGTTTGGTTGTTGTATTTTCCTTTCAAAAACTTTGTCATTACCTCTTGAACAACCATACCAAGCTAATATCTAAAGTTAACCCTCTCAAATACCTTTTGTCAAAACTTGCACTTACAGGAAGGATGGTCAGCTAGATGATTTTGTTGAGCGAGTTTGACACTAAGTATGTCAATCAAAAAGTAGTAAAAGGACAAGTGCTTGTTGACAAACTAATCAAACCACCACTTCAGGGAATAGAAGCCTTATGTCTGGATCTTCCAGATGCTTCCACTTTATATATTGAAGAATCATCAACCTGGAAGATATGTTTTGATGGGTCATTCACATTTAATGGCTCAAGAGTAGGAGTATTCCTTATTACTCCCATAAGAGATACCATCCCATGAGATTTCATAGTTGGCTTCCCATGCATAAACAACATTGCCGAATATGAAGCTCTCATTGCAAGACTTAAAGTCGTTATCAAATGGAACATCAAACAAGTTGAGGTTATTGGTGACTCCCAACTTATCATCAAATAGGTAAATGATGAATACAAATTCAAAGATGAGAAGCTTATCCCATACAAACGCATGATAGACACCCTAAAAGAGTATTTTGTTATGATTTCCTTCCATTAAGTTCCACGCATGCAGAACTGATTAGCAAATGTTATGGCTACCATCAGATCCTTGTTATGCCTATTGCTAGATAGAAAATAATTTCTATTCCTTATTGAGCATCTAACGATACCGACCTATGACTTGCCAGAATCATGTTTGGTATGTGAAGTTGTTGGTCCCTTTTCACCTTGGTACGTTGATATTTATAACTACTTAAAGGATGACACTTTCCCACCCAACCTCTTTCACTCCCAAAAAAGAACCCTTATCCAATGTATATCTCGTTACACATTACTTGGGGGAACTCTCTATCATCGAGGTTACGATGGGACTCTGTTAAGTTGCCTTAATTCTGAAGAATCTATCTAAGCAACCATAGAGGTGCACTAAGGCATTTGTGGTGCTCATACAAGTTACATGGTTCTTGCGAAGAAACTCCTACACGTGGGATACTACTAGCCTACTATGGAAACAAATTGTTGCCAATATGTAAAGAAATGTGCCCTATGTCAGAAGTGCGATAATTTGATCCACACACTATCTCAATCATTACAACCTATCACAACTCCATGGCCATTTTCTTAGTGGGGGCTCGATCTTATAGGAAAACTCACCCCTACCCCATATGACGGCTAAAAACACATTATCACTACCACTGAGTAATTTACAAAATGGGTGGAGGCTATTCCTCTCACTTATGTTACAGGTGCTCATATTTCCAAGTTCATCATGAACCATATCATATGTCATTATGACATCCCTTCTACCATTATATCTGACAATGGTAAATCATTTAAAAACAAACAAGTCAAGGCCTTGTGTCAGCGCTTTAAAATTTGCCAGAAGTGGTCTATACCTTATTACCCTCAAGGTATAGGGCAAGCTAAGGCCACCAATAAAAATGTTTGTTCAAATTATGGAGAAAATGGCTGGTAAAATAGGCTATAATTGGCATCTCCAAATCAATCATGCCCTCTGGGTCTATCACAATTCCATCCACACACCTACTGGTGCAACCCCCTATTCCTTAGTATTTAGTACTAAATTCATTATACCCCTTTAGATCGATATCCCCTCTTTGATAATATCCTTGCGAGACCATATAAATAAAAATGAGGAATAGGGAAAAATGGCTTCACGCCCTGGACCATCTTAAAGTGTATCAGAATTGAATCCATGCAAACTATAATAAATGCACCATCCCTCATGAATTTAAGGTAGGTGATCTTGTGCTTAAGGAAAACCAGTTTAACACTACCAAAGAGCATGAAAAAAAGGAAAATTTAAGCGTAACTAGTTAGGGCCATACATTGTTGTGGCTAAATTTAGTTATGGGGCATATAGACTTACATATCCTGATGGTGAGGAGTTTCAAGAACCTATTAACATCATGCATCTCAAACGTTTCTATTCTTGAGCTTGGGAGCATTCAAAAAATCCAAAAAAAAAAAAGTAAAGAGAAATAAATTCGTCCAAATGTGAAAACCATGCAATGGTGGCACTTTAGACAAGTCCTTTAGTAAAATTTGGTTTTTGAAACCACAGGAGGATTCGTTGTTTGCAAACATCTCACAAATGGGGGCATGATCACTTTTTCCAAGCTAGTCCTTCGCCTGTGTTTGAAATCTTTTTGAACCTATCCTTTGTGGCTTTGATCCAGGTGATCCTACTCTTATATATATGCATGAGATTTCCCCTTGTATATTTTCACCTCTCCTTGGGGGAATATTTGTTTTCCTGTACATAGATTCAGAAAACTTTCAAAAACCCTAATTTTTTTAGAAAATCTTAGAAAATTGAAAAACATTAGTAAAACATCAAAAATCCAAAAACATCGGCAAAACATCAAAAATCCAAAACATTGGTAAAACATCAAAAAATCCTAAACATTAACAAAACACAAAATCCTAAAAATTGACAACTATACTACAAAACATCCTACTTCAGTGCTTTCTTGTTCTAACATATGACATGAAGATCATCTTGTGATCTTCCTTCATTAACAAAGTTGGTTTACTTGCTATGTCTGTCTTCCTTTATATATATCGATGTTCGGGGTAGTTTCGTAGTGCATGCTGCTTTTCTTGGGACTTTTATGTCCCCCTGTCTATTCCCTTATATGTATCATTTCTCAGGGCATCACTTTAACCCTTGTTGTATAACTCAAACATCTGGGAACTAAAACTTGATAAGAAAAACATTGGTGCAACTTTCTTAAACATTGTTTCTTTGAGTATGTTTGTTTGCATTCCTACTTGTTTACTTTCTCGTACTACATTACTTTATGTTTTTTTGAGTCAGTCCTTTAAAAATAGAAAAAAAATCAGTGTTGTGGCTTTTCATGTCATTTTACCCTTTTGTTGTGTGCTTATATAAAAGAAAAGCTACTTTCAAGCCAGATGGTATGTTAGCTATGTTGCGATCTTCCCATTCCCCATCTACCTTATCTTCCATTCCAATTCACTTTCTATCTATTATTTTTTTCCCTTCCACTCCCTTGTTTCTTTCGCACGAAGAGGTCGGGGATCCATGTTTCAAAATCAATTAAATCGAACAATAGCCAACCAGTCCCGATTCGACTCTCAGTCGTGTTAGTGTCTTATTTCTTTGCTGTGATCATTTCTTCTCTTGTTTTCGAGCGTCAATCGTCCTCTTCTATTAGCCCATCGACACTTGAGGGGGCAAAATAATCCATCCTACTAATTTTTCCTCTACCATTACGGAATTTAATTGTCTGTAATTGTCTACTATCTTTGAAGTGGTATTGCTCGTGCTACACCACGTCATAGAGGGGAAAATATAGACACCTAAATATGGCTACGCAATTTTAATACTAAAATTGCACTTCTTGTCCTCTTTTCTATCATTTCGTTGTAATTAGTGGTTTTTCAAATAATTAGTTAACACTCCCCTTTGTCTCGGGCAATTAACGACACTTCGTTAATTAACTAGCCTTCTTCCCATCTTGAAAGCCAATTAAAAAACCATGTCCTTCTAAGACATCTGCATATGATAAGATCATTTCAGTCTTGGAAGGCTTATTGATCAAGCAACCTTTTCCCTTTCCTACTTGGCTAAGAGTAGTAAGAGAATACTCAAAAATGACAACTAAACCATATTGGTGAGATCTCTTCCTCTTCCTTTTCCTTGGAGGATTCCTTTGATCACAAGTAGTTATGTTCGACTCGCTAAAGGAAATATCTACAATTACAAAGCACATCTAAATATCAAAGGATATGTTTGCATTTCTAATTGGATTTAATGTTTGATGTACATTAGTTAAGCTTTTTCCTTTCATGCTTTATCATGATGTTTATGTTTGATTAACTAAGTTAGGAATCTATTTGGTGTTAGTTTCCTTTCATTAACTTAGATTAGTTTAACATGCATACAATAATTCACCATCATAGATTACTAATATGCAATATGATTCCTATAAATTAAGAGAGCTAAAAACACTCTACTAAAAATATACAAGTTGTTTCAACAACTCACCACACTAATTAACATTTTGTGAGTTATAACCAACTTTACAATTTTTTTTGACTAATAACAAACCTAAATATAATGAGAACACTAATAATATAATTTTCTTAAGAGTGGTGGAGCGCAATGTCTACGAGTGACAATTTTATATTTGATATCCATTTGACTATTACTTAGAAGCTTTTTCGTTTTGTATGGAGAAGTGAATTGAAAAAAATCAAAAGACCTTGACCATACAATGAATTTGAAAGGCCTTTTTAAGAAAGTTTTTTTCCAAATCCAACATCATAATACATGGAGATTGAGACTATTTATCACTAATTAGTGATTTTTTAAAAAATATTAATATTATTATCAACGTAATAAGTAAAATATTCAACATAAATATTGTAGGAGTAATATCTCTCAACTTTTTTCAAATAAATATATTTAATATACTCATTATATGCGCCTCCGTAATAATATTCCAATTTACATTAATAAGTATTTTTCACGAAAATTATTTATATCCATATATTTATAAAATATACTTACATCGCATATAAATACAAAAACAATTCACATCCCCCGGAGTACTTTTGCGACTTGCGGGGAGGTATCTCTGACTGCGGAATAACTCATTCGTCCATACATAGAGTTCAGTAAGGGAAGGGAAAGAGAAAAGCGAGGGCACAGTATTTCACTAAGTGCTGGTTTGCACCCATGGTAAGTTGACAATCATTCTTTTTTCCTCAAACCCTTTGGGTTGTCCAACTAATTGCTTCGATGCCTACTGCATTCGAGTTTGAGTATGGTGCTTTTGGTGAAAATTGTTCCTATCTATATCGTCGAAATTCTTAGTCTCTTATTAGTTTGGTTGGAATGATTAACTTGCGCACATGTTTTCTGATGTGAAATTTTTATCATTGTGTAAATCTGCATCATAAATGCGAGTCATCCTTCCCAATTTTCAATGAGATTTCTATGTCTTGCAATGTATTCATAACTATTTCATGTCCATACTTGACTAATCCCATCTCTCACATGCATCCGGGATTATGACATTCTGAAGCGGGTTCTAAAAACGCTTAAAGATGCCAAAAATACCTAGGAAGGCGTGGGTTTGCACTTCAGACACTGCTCAGTTTTACACAAAGTGGATATCATATGCAGGGATGTTCAATTTTTTGATTATTCGCTTTGCCTTCCAAGCTCAGTTATAGAATTACATTGCATATGAAAGTGGAAAAAGAACTGGCTTATTGGCTTACCAAGCCCCTCTCCTTGGCTGGAATGTTTTAGATATGCTCTTAAGTGTTGGCTGCCTTCCAAGGCTACCTGCAATAGGCTGGAAAACTCCTCCATGATTTTCCTTTGGGTTTCAATGGCTAGTTATAAGAAGGGAAGAAGCACTTTCATAGAGTGTGATCCACGCGCAGCTGTGTAGAGTTGTGTGAAATTTTCTTTTGTACACCTTTTGTGTGACTTTATAGCTTGAATGGCATTTTTGGAAGCTTCCAGAGTGTTTTGGAGCTTGATGCATCTCAAAATAGGCTCTTTAGGTTGTAAACCTCTAGATCGTAAGCTGAAATTTATGAAAAGGTATTATCTTCCTATTTTGAAGCATACCGTGAAAAATTATGCTCATGTGATGGGCTCACCCCGGATTGGTGCATCATAATTAACTTTCCTTGTTCGATGCTCCACTCGAAGTACAACATCAAGGACTTTGCAGGAGTCACTTAGCTCGCGTAATGTGTCCTCTGCGTAATGCCACACACATTTGTGCTCTTCCTCGCAGCTCGTGCATCACTGCATCAAAATATTTCGTGTATTTGTAGTTGTTTGCAATACCATACATCATCGCAAGTATCTCGCAGTATTCACAACTTCTACAATGCCACACACTTGCTTCACAACACTTGCAACTTTTGCAGTCCCGAGCAAGCAAATCGCAACACTTGTAGCTCTTGTAGTCTTGTGCCAACTCATCTCGTAGTACTTGCAGCGTGTGTTGTGCCGCTGCAACATACAACATACACTTACAAAATCTCGCGGTAAGGATACAACCTTGTAGCAATGTGTGCTGGTGGTCTAGCTCCTCGTGGCATTCCACACAACTTATTCCCTTCCACGACTTGCCCAACACTTAGCATCATTCATCGCGTTCTGCAGAACTAGGAAGGAGCCGCTTGGCAAGTTGTGCAAAATTCGAGTCTCCACGTGGATGCTGAAGGAGTGGCTTAGGACCAGTGTTAGGCGGGGATGCGCACCCCCTTTTTCCAGCCGTCCCGGATGTCCGGGACGTCCCCGGGACTCGGGGGATGGGGACGGGATGTTTCCCTGGCGTCCCGAAATTCCAAAAAAATGCGTCAAAGCTCACGTCACTTGTAGCATTAAAGCTCACCACACCACAAATGTGAAGTGCATGTTATCATGCCAAGAGAGAATATTTTGTTAATCCTAGGCTGGCTACCAACAAGAGGTTGGTGAACCACAACCAAGATCAAACCAGCAATCAAATTTCATCACCATCTATCAACAATCCATCATGCAGTGATACAATAAGCCAAATAAAGCCAACCCAGTACACACAGAAACCTCTGCAAAGATAGCATCCCATTGGAGCAAGAACTCATCATAAAAAAAGACCATATGAGACCATCTATTCCTGTACACACAAACTTATCCATGAACCTGTATTGAAGGACTGGAAGAGGACCAGTCCAAGAAAATCAACCAATGGAGGCAATGCATTCATACATCTATTCTCCCAATATCTTAGATAATATCCTCTGATTAAACTGGAAGATTCCATTCAGATATGGAGGAATTTGAAGAAATTGTCCTAAACAACCGGACTATCCATGCACACCATCTAAGACTGAAAGATGACAAGTCAAAATTTCCCAACCAAGTGCTGTGTGTGCTATCTATGCATTCCATGATTACCCATTCGCTTAACATTTATATAAGAATTTACCAAGGAAATGCACAAAAAACACAGAACCCCACTTGAGTACTAGTAGGAGCCATTGCAGCACGAAATACCAGCCGTAGTTATAATAGAGCCACCAGCAGTCTTTGAAAAATTCACAAAAAAGAAACTCTTGGTGATGGCTTGGGCAAATTACTCAGTCCCCTACCACCCCTAAAGCCACATTTCTACTTTTCCAGAATTGAACAGACCTTAATCTATGACCACCACTTCCACTTTCTCGGAATTAGATGCAGATGCATGGTGATGAGCTCAATTGCAGAGAGTCAAACCTTCGTCGTCGGTGGATGACTCCACACAGCAAACAAGAATATCCACATCAACTGCAGCTGATAACTTGACACGATTAGCCGCTGCCAGCTCCTTTTTCCCCTGCATGATGGCTCAAAATCCATTTAGGACCTGGTGATCATGGAAGGATGATTCCTCATAAATAGCAATGGAGGTCTTCTCCATGGCCAGATGATCTTCATGAAGGAATTGCCTAGGAGAGGTTGACATTATATTAGCAGAGTTGACACATTAGGCCATGTCGAAAACGTTCTTCCTCCCAATAGGTTGCTTAGACTTGAGCATCATATCCTTCATGAATTTACCAATGTCAACAGACTTTACCTCATTGAATTCACTTAAACAATCATTATTGTATTAATTCCAAGGTTACAAATACATATCTGTAGTTTTTCCAGGAATTTGTCCCACTTTCCCTTGGTGATTAGACACAGAGGTCCTTAAGCTAATGGCTGCAAGGAGGAAAGTTAGTCAATTTTTTACTCTTTTCCTTGGCCAGAAACCATCCAAAGTGTACCTTGTATCCTTGGTTTGACATGCCCTGCATGCCCAGCCTCAATGCCCACTGCCTACCTTTCTCTATCACCCAAGAGATTCTGAATTCTTCATCAATTCAAACATCCAAGATCTTCCCCGACCTTTCCAAAGTCGCATATACATGCAAATAGGAAAAGATCGCAAGCCATTTACATATTGGCATTCAACCCCAATAAATGACAATCACAATCCAACTGTACTTTGGCGTTCGACCTCACGTAAACAATTGCTCATAAACGCATTTCTTGGATAACTCAACATTGTGTATTCTTTCACAATTGATCTCTCATTCATAATATTATATCCCATTAGTCTACTGTGAAAATAAAAAATCAGTAAACCAATTTTACCGTCATCATTTCATAACCTTTAATTTTGTTCAAATAAAACATTATTTTCTCTTGACATCGCTCAAGAAATATATCCTTCCTCTTGGAAGTCATCTCCATCCTTGGAGAGTAATAACACATTTTTTTGTGAAGAATAGTGTCTAAACAACAATTGTTAGTATATACATAATAAGAATTGCATATCGTTAACTTAAAATTGTACTTAAAAGTTAACACCATGTGTCAACCAATAAATTTACACAAGTCATGCTACACAAACATGCCACTAAATTCTTTTGAAATTTAATTTCAAAATCAATTTCATCTTTTTCCTCGACAAGGAGTTTCAACTTGTTTAACATTCTTTATTAAACTCGAACTATGAAATATTAAGTCACTAATCCATTTTTCAGAGAGAAATAAAGAAAAACATAGAAGAACAAAGAGTCAATAAGAGAGAAACGGAGTCACAAGGAACAAATGCAAGGTTGAGGATGTCGAATGCCCCACAAAACAAAAAAGGGAGGAGTCAAAGGTTGAAGAACACAAGGAACACACGCCAAGAAGAGCTTAACTTGGACAAATAATCATTAAATACATAAAAACTCCAGCACCATAGCAGTTAAAATTAGGTTGCAACAATAAAAAATTATTTAACATAAATACAACTAGCTCACACAAATTACATAGCTGCATCTTCCCTACGAAGACACCTTAGAGTCAAATTGTCCAAGTTATATAACTTATTCCACTTGACTGTGGTGCTTGGAATGGTGTTTGTCATTTTTTACAATTGATCAAACATTTAAGACATGTAAATGACCTTTAAAAATCACAATTTAATGATACTGGAATTATAGATCATCCAAATTTAAATTATGAATTAAATAAAAGTATATACTGAAAATGAAAAATTCAACGTTATATGAAACTCTTGGGTATACATTTTAATACTTGTTTGTAACATTGCTTAAAAGCATTCCCTTTGAAATTCTAAAGGGACTAGAATTGAATCCCAATCTCCATCTTGGTATAGCTGAAACATATGAATTAAAATTTACCATTAAATTATATTATACAAATGATGAGTTTTAAAAGTCTCGTCATTGAAATGAGTTATACAATACATGCTTATCCATGTGTAATTAATAAATCCTCCGCTTATGGTTTTGCAGTAAGGTAGACATAAATCAAGCAATTTGTTGAAGGAAATGTTGAAGTTGTACACTATAATGGGTAGCAATTTGGATATAGTATAAGTCATTGTGCAAAAGGACCTTGAATTTTCCCCATCCCTCTCTCAACAATATGTTCCTTTGAAAATTCACGTTTTGGTGCAATCATAGACTGACTTTGAATGATATCTGGTATGCGATAAGGTTGCGTGCACATATAATCGATGTATCTTCAATGAAGTATTTTGCTACCACCGATTGAGATGGGAACAATTTTGTCTATTTTGTGTTTATTTGGCATATGAAAGGTGCATATATGTTGTTTTTGGTGATGAAACCTTTCTCTTCAAGTCCATTCATTTGCACTCCAATATTACATAGATTACAGATTCTGTGAGTACTTTAATATTGTTTCATTTCATCTAGTCTTAAAATTCCTAACCAAGTAATTTATTGCCTAGGCCTTACACTTTCATCTTAAGCCCTTTATTATTTCTTACACACAACAATTCTCAATGAAACTATCAAATAAACAATCTAAATTATAGTAGCATTAATCTTTTTGGGAAAAAATCATTTTTACAAGAGTAAGTGTTTTAAAAAAAAAGTGATTAATTGGGTAATAAAACTTGGGAAAAAATTGGAAAAACTCAAAAGGTGCCTAAAAATGTGGAAAAAATATATATTGTGTCAAATTTTGCATGTCTTCTGGGCTTTGATCCATTCTTCATCCCTCTTTAGCAGTAGATCTGCTTCTTTAAATTCTTGAATAGTGTCACCTTGTCAAATAAACTCTTGACAACCTGCTGATGGCTTTTAAATTTTTTATTTGTGTAATGTCCCCTTCTCAATGCTAGTTCTAAGACCTTGGGCACATTCCACTTCCCGTGGGCAAAAAGGGATTGAGCGAGGGAAGTTAGTGTCACGATTTTCATTTGTTTTTATGAGCTTTGCATTATTTTTTAGTAATTTTCGAAGTATAGTTAGGCCGATTGGGAAAAAGGTGAAAAGCCAATTGTAAAATAAAAGAAAAAGAAACTATTATGTTCCCTAGGAGATCGGTCCTCTTTAGGAGGATTCTATTTGGGTTTGGTGCCACTTCTAGCTATTTCAAGGGGTGGATTGGCTTGAAAGATGTTTATGCTTGCTTTGGATTTTTTTTGAAGAGTTGGAGCACGCTTGATTTTTCTCTCATCCATTGAGGAGGGAAACCGTCCATGGAGGTCTATTGAGGACGAAATCCCTCAATAACACTTAGATTTGAGGATGGAAACCCTCACATCTTCATTGGTGATCTCATACAGAGGTCACACTTGTGCTACAATCAGATTTGCAAAGGTTCAAGGTAGTTTATCAGTGCTAGGGCATCATTCACAGCCAAGGCAGATCAGATTTTCTTGGTTTTGAGTGTGGGACAGCCACACAAGTCCGTGTTTGAGCTTGCAAGGGTTTTGGATCAGTTGTTTGGCCAATCTCAGACCCTCTCCTAGGGTGGCGACTGGCCCTAAGGTCAAGTTTGGGTTGTTCTAAGGCACGGCGGTATCAACTTATTGCACCATTGTGTTCTCCATATTTTAAGCAACTAGATCTTCAATTTGTACTTGTGTTTGGCTTGGAAATGATTAGTGTCAGCCATTTTTATAATGGGTATTTACTATTGTAGTTAATTAATGTCAGCTAGTATTAAAATTGCAAAAATATATATTTTTCGATGCTTTTCTCTTGCAATCATTTCCAGCTTTGGCTAATAATATTTTGAAGGGTTTCTATATTATTTCCAACAAGTTTGTGGCTGATTTCTATCATAAAAAATATGTTTACAGCCTACCTGCTAGGGTTTGAGAATTTAATTTCAGTTTTGCTTCAGTTTACTATTTGGATTTGTGCAAGTTCTTTTGGTGTTCAGATTTAGCCCAAGAGGGACATTACAGTGTTGTCAGAGCAAATATCTTCCTAGCCTGAGGGTATTCATGCAAGACGGTGACAAAAAATACATCTATTATGAAAGGAGAGAGAAGAAGAAATCAGATCGGTTGCTTGAAGGGCCTAACATGGCCAACAAGGGTTCCGAAGAGGGCAAGATCGATAGACTTATTGAAGGGAAAGAAAGGTTGGCAGACATGATGGATTTGCTAGCCCTAACCTTGTAAAAACTTCATGAGTCAAGAGTTAACAATGGTGATGCCAATTCGTTTGGGATTCACAATGTAAGGCAACCCCAAGTGTCAAATGTTGGATCTGCTGCTAGGCCTTTTCAACCTACTTTACTCCGAAAGGAAGAAGTCGTTTTGGAGGTTGATACATGACATTCAGTAGGGCACAATATTGTGGCCAATAATGAAGAATATAGGGCTCTTCTGATTGAGATTCGTGATGATATTTCACTTGCAGAATTCATAGGAGTAAGTAAGGGTAGGTCAAAGCTTGAGCCTAGACCACAAGCGCCATAGAGGGATCTTCAACATGCTTTGGGGAAAGTGATAGTCCACATGCGATGGTTGCAACATGGGGTCAGCTCGTGTTTCCATTTCTATCTCATTTCTCTTTGTGCCTATAGCTTTATTTGGGCTTTCAGGTCCTTTTTTTAATTGTGTAGGGTCCCAGTCAAAAAACTCCCCTTTAACCCATATCCAAAAAAAATCCCAAACATTATTTAAAATTTTTCATACCTTATATTGTTTAACAAGATGTATCCTTTTGATCGTAACTACTTTGAAAATATCCAATCTAAAAAATATAACAAATGGTTGGAAGATGAAGGTTTGTCTATCATACTACAACCGAGAATAAAAGTTGGATACTTATCTATCATTGAGGCCTATGACGAAAGACGAAGCAATCAAGTTTGCAACCCTTTATATTGAAGGAATTGCATACGAATGGTGGTACCATGGATTGGTCACATAAGGGCACAATTTCATCCCCACTCATATGATGAGTTTTGTAGGAGGATCATTTTGAGATTTGATAGGAATGATCCGGAGGTTCATTTTCTGGAGTTAGCGCAATTAAGCCAACAAGGCATGGTGGAAGACTATGTCGCTGAATTTCAGAGACTTTTAGTGATGATTTTGGATGTGACAGAGAGGGGACTCATTGTTTTGTTCATTGATGGGTTGGCTGAACCACTCAAGGGTTCGGTTAGAGCATTTGATCCTTCATCTCTCCAAGAGACAATCATTTTTTTTGGATCTAGAAGGTGCTGCTTCAAGGACAACAATGAACAACGGGAAGCCAAGGGCATCTTGGAATGGGGGACAACCAAAAGGATCTTCAAGACAGCCAAAGAGGCCTTTTCAGCAAGCACCAGTCATACCCAACGAGCTATCCAAAACAGCCAAAGAAGAGGAGTCATAAAACGAGGTAAGAAGGAAAAGCTTGTGCTTCTCTTCTAAGGATCCATGGTCTCCCAGTCATTGTTCCCTAGGTAAAGGACGTGTGCATTACATTGAAGTATTTTTGGATTGTGAAGAAGAAGAGGAAGTGGGAGTTGAAGAGGCAACACAAAACCATAATTTAGAAGAGGACCTGAAAAACATGGACAACACTCTTGCCACTTTGTCCGGTGCTCATATTTATCATCCATTCTAGGTGAGAGGAGACCTACAAGGGCAAAGAGTCACGATATTGATTTATAGTGAAGGTACTCATAATTTCATTGATGAGAGCTTGGTTGCAAGGATGGACTTGAAGGTGGAAGGCTTCAGGGTTACCATAGCGGATGGCTATTCATGTCATGCACAAGGAGAAGTCTGCAACTCATTATCACATTGGCAGGGCATGAGGTATATAATGATTTTTACATAATTGGCATAACTCATACACATCTTGTGTTCGGGGTCCAATGGTTATACTCATTGGGAGAATTCACTCTCAACTATCAAAGTATGGAGCTAAGATTCATGAATGGATGTAATAAGGTGGTACTACAAGGTATGATCATTGGAACCCCTCGAATAAATTGTTTGGTAGAAGATGTCTTGTTAAAAGAGTCATATTTTTGCTCCTTATCTAAGATAACAACAGATTGGAAGTCCTTAATTACAGCTGAGTATGCCAAGAATACGTTCGTTAATGGTGTTTTTGAAGGAGAAAGTGGGGATGAGAGGTATAAGATAATGGATGGGCTCATCCTTTACAATAATAGGGTCTATTTGGTTCCATGGAATCAAAGGTGAAAAGGTAAGATATTGAGGGCTTGTTCATGATGCCCCATTGGCTGGTCATACGGGCTACTTCAAAACATACAAACAAATTAGAGAGACGTTCTTTTGGAAAGGGACTTAAAGAGGAGGTGCTTCAATACATACGGGAATGTTTGGTTTGCCAACAAAACAAGGCGGAACACTGAATTTCCAGCTGGACTCTTGCAGGCCCCTTCCTATTCCCACTTAAAAATGGGAAAGTATCTTCATGGACTTTATCACAGGGCTGCCCATGGTTCAAGGTAAGAGTTGTTTGTATGTTGTGGTTGATAGAATCACGAAGATATGCCCATTTTTTATCCACTTCCAACCAAGTATAATGCACCTATAGTTGCTAATATCTTTTTTAAGGAAGTGTTCAGACTTCATGGGCTGTCCAAGGAACATCATAAGTGATCAGGGACAACATAATTTTGAGCATATTTTGGCAAGAAATTTTCCGTTTGAGAGGTATCGAGCTCACTCCTAGCACTAGCTATCATCCCCAAACCGATGGACAAACATGGAAATAGTGAATAAATGTGTAGAAAGACTACCTACAAAATTATATTGATGGGCAAGTAATCAGCTTGGGTAAAATGGTTACATATGGCTGCTAAATTTTGTTATAATACTAAATTCCAAATGTCCATTAGATATGTCACCATTCAAAGCTCTATATGGTTATGACACTCTCTGCTTTTGTTGACTTGGTTATGACGTCTAGTAGGGTACTGGTGGCCAAAGATTTGGTGCAACAAAATCATGACATCTTGAAGGTGCTCAAAGAAAACCTCCAACATGCACAAAAGCATCATAAGTTGTATGCAGATCAAGCACTGGGTGGAAAGAACATTTGATGTAGGAGACATGTTTTTTTTGAGATTACAGCCTTATAGGCAATCCTCCCTCAAACATAATGGTGCGGAAAATCTTAAACCATGTTTCTATGGGCCTTATAAAGTGAAGGGAAGAGTTGGAGAAGTAACATATGAGCTAGAGCTACCGGAGCATAGTTGGATACGTAATGTCTTTCATGTTTCGTGCCTGAATAGGGAACTAGGACAGCACATTACTACTTCTATTTAGATTCCACCCTTGGATGAAGAAGGTTGTTTATGGTGAATTTTGGTTAGTTGCTATAATGCTGAAATAGTGGATATTCGAGAAAGCAAAGTTTAAGGATACCTGAAGCCGATTAAGGAGCAATGTCGGGATCCATTGGACAGGATCTACCAATGAAAAAGAATCCTCCTTTCACTAAGTGGGAAGGTGTCGCGTACAATTAGAGCTACCCAAATTTGCAATTGTTTGTGGGTAAGCAATTTTGGGAGGGGAGGACTGTGAAGTCACCTTTCCCAAAATAGTTCCAAAGGACTTCCTTGGAAGACTTTGAGCACATTCCACTTCTTGTGGGCAAGAAGGAAATAAGCACTGGGAGTAATTGTCATGTTTGTCAATTATTTTCGTCTACGTTGCATGGATACTCCAAACCGCCCCCCCCCCGCCCGAATCCCCTTGGAAACGTATCGGATACGGATACGTGGGGGATACGTGTTGGATACATACCTGATACGTACGGGATACGTCACGGATACATACAGACGTATCCGTGACGTATCTTGACGTACCTCGTATGTTTCAGGTACGTATCCAACATTATATACGTGATTTTTAAGTTCTATTTCATTTTTTAATTTTTTTTTACTTATCCAGCAATATCCACGCTTGGCCAACTTTCATTATTTGATGGCGAAGATGACGCTCAAGGGAGTTCGCAAGGAGCGGAGAGTGGAGTTAATGAGATTGGAGTTAGCACAAGTGGCACAAATGAACTTGATTTTGAGGAAAATCTAGATGATATATTCTAGATTTGTTTGTATTCGTATATCGTATGTATGGCAGCCACATGAACAATGAAATGTAAAATCTTAAGTATATTGTTTGTTTTGAAAATTTGAACATGGATCTAGTATATTTTTAAAATTTCAAGTTTTGTTCGTATTCATGTTAACATGATATTCGTATATCATATGTATGGCAGCCACATGATCAATAAAAATGCAAAGCCTTAAGTATATTTAATGTTTTGAACATTGATTCAAGTTTTGTATTACTATTTCAGTTTTTTATGGACTAAAAAATGAGTAAAATGAGTAGATGTACATAATATATATATTTTAATATATATGTACGAACGTATCCAAGATGTATCGTATCCAAGGGTTTTTTAAAATTGACGTATCCACGTATCGTATCCGTATCCAAACCGATACTCGTATCCGTATCCTAGCAACGTAGATTTTCGTGAGTATTGCACTCTTCTTAAGTAGTTTTCTATATAAAGTCAAGTGCGTTGGGTTAAGAAGATGTAAAGTCAAATGAAAATGAAAAATAGAAGAGAAGGATTCTTGATGAGGTCGGTCCTATTTTGGGGGCATTTTAATTGGTTTTGGCACCACAACAAGGTATAAGAAGGCGTCGGTTTGCTCATTTGTGCATCATCATCTTGTCTAATAATAATTTTGCATGGTTTTTTGGCTGATTGCTCAATTTCTTCCACTTGAGGACGAAAACCCTCTTGTGTTGTGAACAAGGAGGACAAAAACCTTCCTTGTTTGATTGAAGAGCGAAAACTCTTCAATTCATTGAGGAGTCTCCATCCCATTGTTTCCAAAGAACTTCAAGAAGATTGATTTTACAGTTTTTCAGATAGGGTTTGATTCTACAACGATTTTCAGGACCTCTCCTAGGGGAGTGATCCACATTGTGGAGGAGTTTAGGGGTTTATAGGCCATGTCAACATCCAACTCAGCCATCATTGTGTTGCTCACATTTTTAGCAGCCAAAATCTACATTTGGACTTGATTTTTGCACTTGGAATCCTTCATATTGCAGCCACTTTTGTAATGGTGTTCATTGCTGTCATTTTATATAATTAAATTAATTCTAGGTGGGGTTGAAGGCATATTCCTTGTCTAATAATTGTTCTAAAATATTTCAAAGTTGCCCTACATGTTTTGGATGGTGCGAATAATGCATTTTTGAAGAGATTGCATTTTTCTTAGTGCTGTTATTAAAAATCAGATTGCTGTACCTTGTCACAATTTTCAGTTGACTTTCATAATTTTTAGTTTATTATCTACTATGGTTTGTGCAATTTTCCTTTTGTTTCAGTTAGAGCCTGGAAAGGGACATTACACATGCACACTTCTCCACAACATCGAAAGTTCCTCATGGAACAACTTTATCGCTTGGAAGATGCTTTCGATGAAGTGGATGAATCCCCTCTTAACCCACCTGATCTCGAAATACATAACATCAAAACAATTGTTCCTCCTTCGAACACCAAAACCTCAGCTATTGAATTTCTTGAGAATGATATGATCAATGATTAGATATTATTCCATGCTAACGATCCTCCACTCCTTATTAGTGTCATCGTTCATAATGCACAAGGCAGTATTGGTGGATGAATGATCTAGTATCAATGTCACCTCTTTTTCTCTTATTCAAAATTTGGGCTTTTCTGCTAACAACCTAAAACATTACACACTTGTCATGGGTTCGATAAAACTTGTCAAAAGCCAGTTGGTTGCATTTGGCTTCCCATCAAGGGAGGCACCAAGATGGTCCGCACCAAGTTGATGGTGCTTGATACTCCCCTCTCTTATAATCTCTCGCTTGGATGCCCTTGGACACATCGCATGTACGCAGTCGCATCGTCAGGGTATCAATGCATCAAATTAATCTTCAATAATTAACGATATAGGCATGATGCTGACCCAAATCCTTGGGACACACCTGTACCTTTTCCCAAAACACCTTTCCGTATTTCTATTACAGCCGCAGTAGCTAGCATTATATACCCTTAGTCTTATGATCATCGAATCGACCTAGCAGACTTAGATGATGATGATTTTTTGCAAAACGTGGCTAATAAGAACTGCTTACCCAACAACATAACAAAGGCTTCCTTCGGTTCTATTACGTTGGGATCGATTTTCTCTCGTCTTAAAATTTGCGAAACCCCCTGTAATGCTACCTCCTTTAGTAACCCTCTTGAAAATGACAAACTTGAGATCACGCACCTTTTAGCGGATCTGCCCTCCCCATGCTCCTTTAGCGAAATGGGAGTCCTGACATGCGACGATTCCATCGAATCCGACATACCTAGTAATGATCTCACGATCTACACTACTCCCACATCTATCACTGATGAAGACTATTCTATCTCACGTTGAATTGTGTCATCTCGACATTCTTCATTACTAACATAGTCTGACGCGAATGCATGCTTTTAATCGGGATACTCACACATGATTTCTGAATCCTATGATTTCGACCCTCCTTGCTATGACACTAGTGATAGCGAGGATGAAGAGATTTTCCCTATGTTCCACTAGCTAATCCTCCATTGCTCGATACTTCTTGTTTTCTTCAACAACTTTCCAATTATACCTTTCCACATCCAACTTCCCCACCCACAACGGATCCTGTCATGGCAAAATCCGACTTTGCCTAACATAACTTTGTCCAATTTGATGTAGTCAGTGCATTTGAGCATTGTACGGTTAATCCAATGCTTCTTGGTTCGCCCTTTACTAACGCCATCGACACCTGTGTTTCCAACACGACCGATCCTGTCAAGACAAATGATTCTCCTCCAGCTCCCTCTCCTGATGTCACTTTGGATGCTAAGGTCTTGGATGCCTCTTCTTTTTTAATTAGTGATGAAATCCAAAATGTGTATTATCTATGAGGTTAATAATTCCTCATTGAAAATGTCTTCAACATATTCCTTTTTAATAATGTCAAATGGATGATGAAATATGGCTGGGATTAGCTCCATAGAAACTGTAAAGGGTTGATATCGATGCTTCACCAATCTTCAATTGGTGGGGTGAGTTCATAAAGCATGTCAAACACGACACATGTATAGTTGTCTGTTTAGGACAGGTCACCATAAGTGGTACAAGTGTAGGCGTACACTGCCAGGACTAATTTGAGTGACTTGCGCCCCTTAAAGCAGTCCAAGTAGCATGTGTCGCTACTTGCTCTTCGAGCACGAGGTAACAAGGCAGCCAATGTGAAGTATCAAACAATCATAATATCAACCCTAGTTTGAATGCTCGTATTGGAAAAATATTCGAGAAACCCAAAAAAAAATTGACTCGGCAAATATTCGGCAACTTAAAAAATACTCAAATTTATTTAAAAAACATAATTTTTATGCAAAATATAGCTACAAAATGTATCAAATGAGTCTATAAAATCTTGGAAAAGTGTTTTCTATTAGATTTGAATACAAATACAATAAAAAATCGCATCATCATGTGAATACAACTAAGTGTTATGAATTTATGATGATTGTCATTGAAAATTATCATAATAAATTTAATATCTATGCAAGTTACGATATACAATAATTTACATTTTCCTCTTCTCCATTCTAGAGAAATATTAGGGAGAGGGTCTATTACTTCTACTAGTCCCCACAATGGTTTGTGACTGCTCACTCCTAGAAGGATCTGGTTGCGGCTCCACCTTGGTAGTTGATGGCAGTGGCTCCTCTGCTGCATGTTCGACATCACCTCCAAAAATGTCCTCCAATCCAATATCTCCTGCCAGTGCTTCTCCCTCTATAGCTTCCCTCTTGAAAGCAACAATGCTCATCCTTTGTGAATGTAGGAGATTTCCTCTTCTTGCCTAGTCCACTAAGAAGTATGGATTATCTCATCCAAATCAATAAGCTCTTGTTGATGTGGATCTCCACTTTTCTTGTGGGAAGCCGATGAGGATTGTAGCACAAAAGTACAAGTCATTGAGGTCATTTTTGTGTCAACTTGTTGTGCTTCATTGTGTGAATGGCCTCAAACGAAATGTCCGTGTTGAAGTATTCATATCCAAAAGCGCACTACAAGGTTGAGAATCAAAATTCTGAGGGTGAGCTTTTAAAGATGTGGGGGTATTTCCTCCCCAATCCTACCACCAAGAACCTGGCAAACAAGGTAATTGAATAATAATTAAGTTTGGATCAATTTTGCATGTGGCTACAGTAAACATTCTGATTGTAGTTACTTGGTGACGGTAGTCGATTGTCCATCAGTATAGGTAACACCAAATAAATCAGCTTGCACGTAGTGATGTTATGTCAGTATGGTCTTCCCAATCTCTAAAATTGTTGAGGTCTGTCGGTATCAACCTCTGGTCACTAAGCTCTCATCAATAAAATTGTTGAGTAGGCTCCACCATCAACCTCAAATCTATGATATCTTTGAAGCTATCGGTGAAGAATGCCCTTAACACGAAAAGCATAGTACCTTGGTGCTCTAGATAAAGTAGGCCAATGTTCCAGTTGCCTGCTCTTCTTCTTCCTCGTGATCAGTTGTCTCTTCTTTATGGGATCTACATGGGGAAATATCCTTCAATGATAATGTGCTGCCCCTTTTGGAAGACAATGGTGATTAGGAGTCCAAGGATCTTCTACATGTAAAACATAAGGTTTTTCTCCTTCTAATCTCATTCCTAGTGCTTAATTTCCTCTGCTAGTGGCTTTTACCCCAATCTTTTACAATTCAAACTTTATTTTGATAAAGGCTTACCTTGTTGCCCATAATTTGGTGTACATTTGGCCCACTTAAAATAAAAGAGGCAACTTTGAAATGTCCAAACACTCCCTTTTGCTGCCGAAAGGTGCGGATCTTTATAACTGTCTGTCCATACTGCAGATTATCAAAACTATCTTTGGAACCGAATTTTCCAAGTCCAATGCCTTTCTAATTGCACCTTGTAGAGACGGGGGGCTGAATACTTGAATCACAAACATTTGCTTCAATGATGACAACAAACTTGAATACTTTGCAATGTCAATACGTAGGTTGCAAACCTTGTGACACCGGCTCGCACAAGCTCTTTTTGCTTGGCGTGTTCTTTTATCAAGCTGAGAACCCAAGGGTCGTTATATATGTACTTCGTTATAATTTTTGCATTTTCTATAACCAGCCTCACGCAATCAATTTTGCCTATGTCCTCTAAAAGAAGGTCAAGGCAATGGGCCACACAAGGGTTCTAAAAGAGTGATGGATGCCTCTCCTGTAGTAGTCTCCCAGCCACCACATATGTTGCTGCATTGTCTATGATAACTTACACAAGATTCTGGATACCCACCTATAAGACAACCTTCTCTAACACAAGGCTCAAATTTTCTGCATTTTTTACTATGTTAAAGGCATCAATTGACTTCAAAAATACCATCTCACTATTTGAAGCCACTAAAAGATTGGTGATGGTGCAGTTTCTTCTGTCTTTGTCCACCCATCTGAAAGAATGGTGCATCCGTATTACAATCGTTGCTTCTTTTGATCTTCGAGGATTGTCGTTGCATCTGCAATTGCATCCTTGATCAATTTCCCACTGACGTCTTATGGAGAGGGTGCCTTGTACTCTTTCTCTGCAATTGTCAATACTTTCACCAAGTATTCTCAGTACGGGCTCTTCGCCACATTGAAGAGAAGGTTGTTGTAGTACCAAAAACTCGCAAATGCTTTATTTGTTTCCTTGTGCGCATCCTTGTTCCGCTTGTACCTTGTAGCAAAGGTTGTGCCCCAGGTATGTTTCTTGGTACAAAAAAAACTATGTATCCCTTCGCTTGAATTTGATGAAGCAGATGTGTTTCATCCAGTTTATATGTGTGGAGCGTGAGTAGAGCCCACAATTGTTGTTGCATCGTCCACTGATTCCTCTGCCATGTTAGGTCTAATAGCTGTTATGGCTGTTTGCACCCTTGCCCTCTCTAGTTTATTTTTCTCCCTCTCTGCTAGTTCTGCCTTCATCTCTCGTTTTGTCTCTTCTATAACTTTGAGACATACCACAATGTTGTGGCAAACAATACATACAAGATGATTCTTTAGGCGATTGATGCCTCTAGAGATTGTATTCCCGCAGAAATTGTAAACAATAGTCCCCTGAACTGCTCCACATACATCGTACTTCCAAGCCATGGTATGGGCATTAGCGTTAATGGTTTTTGCTTGTGATTTTGAGCCTGATGGTGACCTAGATTCTGACCTAGATGCCATTGGTAAGTTCTAATCTGCAGCATAGTGTACGTTTAAAAAAATTAAAAACCATAGATTCAATTAGAAAATAGCTTTATAAAACCGCTAAAAAACTGTACATTTAATTAAAAAAAAACATTACAAAACCGTTTAAAATTAAAAAAATGGTTTTATAAGCCTATGTAACTGTAATTGCAAATTTGTAATTGTAAATGCTACAAACAAGAATAAATTCCCAAAAAATTTAAAAAATAACATTTAAGATCACACATTTTGACAATTTTGTTTAATAAGGATGATAAACAAACATAAATAAATTAATAACAACTATAATCATTTATAATTGAATGGAATGCATTGAAAATTGTAAATTAATTTGGATAAAATATACAAGTGATATAGAATGAATTTACATTCTTGAAAAGAAGGAAAAAAAACTTACCTCTAAACAAAATTCTTCAAATTTGGTCTTCAAATTCGTTGTAAAATCTTTTCTACTCATGCAAACGATGCTCAATGACTATGTGATTACAGGTGAGAGAAAGTGTTGCCTTTAAATGACAATTCAACGTTTTTTTCATTATTTTGCATGTTTTTTGCTTCAGACATGCATATGGCGAGTTTTAGGCATGAACTCACCGAATATTCGCCAATACTAGGCACAACTGAGCAAGTTTTCCAGGCGATTATTTGCTTGTGCAGGATTTTGGTGAATACTCGTCAACTCGGCGAGTACTCACTGAATAGGCATACTCTAATACACATTATGAGAGGAAGATAAATGAGATTGTATGCCATCAAACTTTGAATTTTTTTTTCCATTAATTTTTGTACTGTTCAATTCATTACATTTGCATTTCAAAATGCATATCGTTGCCGTTTATAAAGGAAAAGAATGGGGAGTCAATGGCAACAATGTAGATTAGGGACAAGAATGTCTATATGTTAAAGCTCCAGGGCTAGAGACTCTCTTGATTTGAGAAAGGAACTCGGTTTTATACCCAACCTCCTTCAACAAGTCAAAGTATTTTTCATTCAATACAAACTCATCTTTATTTTTGAGTCATTCAAATTTTGGATCAATCTCGTTAAGGTGAATCGGATGATCTTTCTCTATGGTACCTAACATTATTAAATAAAATGATAATGTTAGTGATTTTGGCAAATAATACTTCATAATATTATAAATCAACTTTACGCTACGTTGCCAGGATACGGATACGAGTATCCGTTTGGATATGGATACGATACGCGGATACGCCAATTTTAAAAAACCCTTGGATACGATACATCTTGGATACGTCCGTACATATATATTAAAAAATTAAATATATATATATATATATATATATATATATATATATATATATATATATACTCATTTTACTCATTTTTTAGTCCATAAAAAACTGAAATAGTAATACAAAACTTGAATCAATGTTCAAAACATTCAATATACTTAAGACTTTGCATTTTTATTGATCATGTGGCTGCCATACATATGATATACGAATATCATGTTAACATGAATACGGACAAAACTTGAAATTTGAAAAATATACTAGTAACTAGATCTATGTTCAAATTTTCAAAACAAACAATATACTTAAGATTTTACATTTATGATTTCATTGTTCATGTGGCTGCCATACATATGATATAGGAATACAAACAAATCTAGAATATATCATCTAGATTTTCCTCAAAATCAAGTTTATGTGTGCCACTTGTGCTAGCTCCACTCTCATTAACTCCACTCTTCGCTCCTTGCGAACTCCCTTGAGCGTCATCTTCGCCATCAAATAATGAAAGTTGGGCAAGCGTGGCTACGGAGGCATCCAAGTCTGTGGTCTCTGGAATAAGATCCCAAAGTTTGTGAGGCCCTTTAGCATACTCCTCAGACTTGTGTGACAAGAGGCACAAATTGGAGTGCACATATACCAAATCCTCAGCTTTTTTAGATGCCAACTTGTTTCTTTTAGCTGAGTGGATAAAGCTATAAGTACTCCAATTCCGCTCTGCAGAAGAATTACTAGCCACCTATTACAACAAAGAAAATTGAATTCAAAGACAAGTTAGTATCCTAAGTTTTAACTTAATAAAATTTAAAATATTCGAAATTATTCTAAATTTTAAAATTTATAAATGTTATACCTGTGAAAGAACTTTTATAGCAATAGGACGTAAGTACTTGGCATCATGGCCATGTACATGCCACCATGTGGTTGGAGTCAAGCTACTCTTGTCGAAAAGAGCCTCAATCGATCCCATGTTGCCTTCTGAACCAGTAAACATGCCCATTTCACTTCTGACCACATTGGCTATAGATGGATCAGGAAAAATTCTTCTGAATGCTGCCCTGGTTCCATTTCCAACCTCAGAGTTAGAAAATGGTGCTTGCTTGTTTGGTAGCCCAAGTACATCAGAGCTATAGTACTTTGGGGTCAGTGCATAAGCAAGGAGATGTAATGGGGTGGTCATTTTATTCCACCTCTTCATGACCACAGTCTTGACCTCACAGTAGAAGGTCTCTTCTGGATCTAGACCTTTTTTTTGTATTATATCTCTAATACGCTCAAGCATGGAATCTATGCCATCATATAACTCTCCCAAGCATGCTTCATCAGTATCTACATATCGGATCATGGAGAGAATGGGTTTTGTAAAACTCAACAAGTACTCAACTTTGGCCCACCAATCGTCATCAAGGACCCATGATTTTACCCTTGTAGCTTTCTTTGTATTTGACTGCCTCCACGCTGACCAAACACTGCTGATCACCATACTGCTTAAAGCCTCTCTCACCTTCACAAGCCGTCTCAAAACAAGCGTGTGAGAGGCAAATCTAGTTTCTGCAACCTTCAGCAACTCTAACCTTGAGAATTTCCTAAAAATGGCTTGTGACATATGATGGTTTGTGATAAACATTTGAATGTATTTGCCTCAGAGTAAATTTGCTCAATCCATGGGATTTTCCCAATCTTTTGGAGCATCAAGTTAAGGGAGTGGACAGCACAAGGGGTCCAAAAAATGTGCTCATATCTACCCTCTATGATCATTCCTGCTGCTTTACAATTTTTAGCGTTGTCCGTGATGACTTGGACAACATTATGGGGGCCCACCGACTCAATTACCTCTATTAAAATGTCAGCAATAAATTGTGCATCCTTGACTTGCCCTTTCACAGTCAATGGCTTTAAGGAACATTGCCCTTTTAGGGCATACTGCAACAACATTTATGAGGGGTCTATTTCTAGCATCTTTTCATCCATCTGAAATGATGGAAACCCTTGTTTCCTTCCATGAGTCTCTGATTGGCTGCAAAGTCTTGTGAATGTGTTCCACTTCCTTTCCCAAGAGTGTGGTTCGAAGGGTTTTTCGTAACCTGGGGATTTGTACCCTTGAATGGAGCTTCATTGATACCCTTCACCATTTGATGCCAATATGGAGATCTCAATACATTAAAGGGCAGCCCACATGCATAAATGCATCCAGCAACAACCTCATCAGCAACCTCCCTCTTTTCAATATTAAATGCTTTCTCTAATGCTCCTTTTGGCCTTTTTCGTGAGCTCTCTGGACTCTCTTCATCAAATGGTTGACTTTGAGTTTGAATGAAAGGATGAGAAGTAGGTCTAGGTGTGGGTGGTAGTGATGAAGGCCTTCTTTGCGAAGGAATTGTTCTAGTTCTATTTCTTTCAGCTTGTTTATTCAAGCCTCCTCTTGCTCTCATAGGTACTCTGCCATTTTTTCATTTGATATTTTTGGGCACCTCTTTATCCCCACACCTCCAACACCAGTCAAATGGATTTTCACTCGACTAAAGTGAGGAAATCTGTACTGAGCTTGGCAACCATGACATATCCATACCCGACACCCACCACCAACAATGTTGTCTACCACTCTCACATGTCTTCAAAGAGGGGAATTAGGATCATGTCTCACAGGAACTGATGTGTTTTCAGCTTGGCCTTGCACTCCACTCGAAGCAGAACTTGATGCCATCCTAATCTGTTTTTGATCACCAAGATCACCATAACGGCGCGAGGTGAGAGCATACATAGAGTTAGGATGTTTAAAAAATTAAAAACATTTTGCCTTAACATAAATAAATTAGTTATGTCATCCTAATGGTGAAAGTTTTTGATCACCAAGATCGCCATAACTGAAGCGCGAGGTGAGAGCATGACACAGGTTTAGGATGTTTAAAAAATTAAAACACAATTTGCCTTAACATAAATAGATTAGTTATGTCATCCTAATCTGTTTTTGATCACCAAGATCGCCATAAAGGCGCGAGGTGAGAGCATACCAGGTTTAGGATGTTTAAAAAATTTAGACAAACACAATTTGCCTTAACATAAATGGCAAATTACTAATTAGTTATGTCATCCTAATCTGTTTTTGATCACCAAGATCGCCATAAAGGCGTGAGGTGAGAGCATACATAGATTTAGGAAGCTAAAAAAAAAACAAATACATTAACATTGAACAATGCATTTAAAATAAAAAAATGATTTTTTACCAATTAATAAATTAAATAACCCTAATCTATGCCATCCTAATTTGTTTTTGTTCACCAAGATTGCCATAAAGGCGCGAGGTGAGAGCATACACAGATTTAGGAAGCTAAAAAAATAAAAATACATTAACATTGAACAATGCATTTAAAATAAGAAAATGATTTTTTACCAATTAATAAATTAAATAACCCTAGACTATGCCATCCTAATCTGTTTTTGATCACCAAGATCGCCATAAAGGCGCGAGGTGAGAGCATACACAAATTTAGGATGTGTTTAAATTATAAAATTTTAAAAAAATGCAACATAATAAATAAATAAATAACCTTAAAAAAATAAAACGAAAGGATGAATTAAAAATAAAAATAAAATTAAAATACGGTCCACCTGTAGATTTTAAAACAATCTCTTCCTCTCAAGTCTCAACAATGGCTTCTTCTCCTTCTAAGTTCTCCTCCTTGCAATGATGGACTCCAAACAATAGAAGCAATTGTTGCCCCTCCTTCAAATCTTTGCCTCCTCTAAGCTCTTTGCAAAACCTCCTTCCAATCTTTGCCTCCACTAAGCTCTTCACAACTCTTCTTTGGCTCTTTTCTCATTCACTTACAAAAAGACAATGAAATTGTTTGTGTGATTTCAAATGAGAGGGGTGGGTTCTTTTTATAACTTTTTGTGGGGGAGAGGGTGTATTATTTTATTCATTTAGTGTTTAGGGTTCGGTTTTAGGGAGTAGAAAAGTCAAACATTAAAAAAAAATGAAATAGAATAAAAAAAAAACGTTTTTTGAGCCGGATATGCCCTGGATCCATACGGGATACGCCCGGATACGTACAGACGTATCCGCCACGTATCCGGGCGTATCCCGTACGGATCCGGGGCGTACCCGGCACGTATCCGACCCGTATCCGTATCGGATACGCATCCTGCAGGATTCGGGGGGTGTTTCAGGTATCTGTGCATCATAGACTTTATGTATGAATTGAGAATAAAAATATAATGCTTCCTAACCTTGAGTTTTTTTCATGTTTAGGCGAAGACTAGGTAGCCGGTACTTACCCTGCAGAGCATGGGTATAGGTACGGGTATGGGTACGGTATGCAATACGGGTATGGTATGCTGGGGGTATGCCCAGGATACCTCCAACAGTACCCGGGTACGTCTAACATACCCGGGTACTGTTGGACGTACCCTGGCCATACCCAAAGCATACCCAGCCATACCCATAGCGTACCCACAGTAAAAACAACATTTTTAATTTTTTTTTTTGGGGGTCAATAAAGGTCAATAGATGGGATTATGTAAATGATTCAACTGTGGTAAAACAAGGGCATTCACAGAAGTACCTAAAATAATGGCTGAAATTGCAACAGTTGAGATGAGTTTGGGTAATGTAGGATTAAAAAATGCAGTGGCAACATCTCCACTAGCAAGTAAGACTAATGCAAGAATAATAAGAGAAACACCAAAAGAATTTGAATTGCTAGATTTGAAGGCTGGTAATAGCCGGAATTCCAGTCCAGTTATGTGATTTGTTATTATTTCTGATTATAATTAGACATTGTAACATTTGGAGTTTGAACAATGTACTTGTTCGATCAATGAATATCACGACAAAATGCATTGAATAATTAAGATGTTATTTGGTTATTTCACTTAATTAATAATTTGTTTACTCTATTCATGTATAAGGCTAAATTTTTGCTTATTGGCTATATTTTTAAATATTATATATATATATATATATATATATATATATTGTACGACCGTACCCAAGTGCTGTACCCGCCCCGCAAAAATTGCCGTACCAGCATACAGGATCCCCGTACCCGTATCATACCAACTACCTAGGGCGAAGATTGTGGTGGATGAATACCAAATCATTTATTTATTCTTGAGTGAGTTGATTTCGTTTTTTGGAATGTACATGCTTGAACACACACCAACTTTGTTTGCAAATGGATGAACTGTATAGCTGGCCCAAAATGCACATTACCACCTATCGAAGGCGTTTGACATTTTTGCCAAAGAAATCCCACTATTGTGCTATAAAAGCAAATTTTGTAAACATTGTAACATGCACAATTCAGTCAAAATTTAACACTTTCATTGTACGTATGTAGAAATATTATCTACTTGGTTTAAAGGTCTTCCTTCCTGTGATGATTGACTTATTGGAGAAGAAACCCTTTTCTTGTTTGTACATTGACAACTCTCCCAAAGTTGCCTCAAACTCTTGATTATGAAACATTCTCTCTATACACTTAAATAGGCCCTTTGAGACCTTTGCATCGTCTCAAAATGAGATGCTAAAGAACAATGTTGGATTCAATAAATATCCAGCTACATGGAGGGGAGCATGCATTTATTAATTCTAGCATTTATCCACTATCTCCCACAATGGTTTGTACTTGGTTATTTTATTCTCTAGTTTGCTCATAATGGCCTCATACATATAGCCTATCGAGGATTTATCCCCATCGAATAGTCTCAAAACTCGAATTAGAGGCTCATAGAATAACGCAATTTGCTTTGCCTCTTCCCAAAAAGACAGTTAGAAAACTGTTATCACCAAAACGTTGCACCCTCTGCTTGTTATCATGAATGGACAACAAAACTTCTGGGTAACATGGACTTGTCTCCAAGTGTGGGGCCTTGCAAGCGAGACAAATCTCTAGAGAAGGCTGGTTCTTCTACCTATTCCTAATGCTAAGTTACTCCTACAGGTGGAAATACACTTATTTGAACCTAATCTAAGCATTTGCAGGGACCGGGGTTAGAAAGAGATACATGGAAGGGAAATTCTAAGCTAAACAGAGGTGATAGCACCAAGAAAAGGGGGGAAAGACAATCTCAATGAGGGAAAATGGGAAGAAAATGAAGGAGGAGAGGGGAAATAGCTATGCCACAGACCAAAACAACACTTAATCTTTCCTTTTCACACAATGCACAACAAATCTGGAACCTACAAAGGAGAAAAGGCATGCACAACGCACCACAACAACAATAAAGAGGCGAGATTGCAAATAAAAACAAGCCAAGGTAGAGAAGTAACCACAAAACCAGAGTTTATTGCTTTAAGTATGCACAAACCATTACAATGGAGTGGAAGAAGGCACAAATCACCTTGTAGATCCCAAATATGAGGGCTGCAACTCACAAACACTTCTACAAACACTTTGACATGTTGCATCTGTATTCTGAGAGACTCCAACCTTTACAAACGTGCACAAATTGCCAATCTATAGAAAATGGTGGAGAGAGGAGGGAAAAGAGAAGGAAACCCGGTTTTTTAGCTTCAACCACCAACATGATGCATTAATTGAAATTCACTGAAAACAGGCATAGGCACCCTTGCAAGACCATTACCCCATGTCACATTGCTTGCAGGAGAAGGTATGAGCACCATTCACCATTAATTATGATAGTTGAGCTACATGAAATTGCACTTTCATTTCTGTGTTGTTTTTTTGGCTTTTTCACCCTACTAACTCCATTAATTTCTGAATTTTTTGATGTCAATGTGAAGTGCTTGATGAGAGCTTTCCAACAATACCAATTTTGTCAAATTTGGAGTTACAGGGAAGAAGTTATGGCAAGGCAAATCCATGGTGCTTGGGAGGAACAAGATAGAGTTCCACGCGGGTCTTCAAAGGCCGCTTTAAATGCTCTTTGCATTGGGTTGGACAAATCGGCCGGGCGGAGAACAAAGCGAAGGGTTGAACTGTTCCACTCGTGCCCTCCTAGCTCGATGCGATCGATTAGAGCCTGCAGTGCCTTGCTTTCCTCTTGTGGCAAAGGCGGTTGAGTGGGGGACTTCAGGAACAAAAGAATTGTTCCCAAGGTGCCCTGCGAACCTGACATGCCTGATTACCCTTGTTGTGTAGAGAAACAGGGAACATGAGGAACAAAAGAATAGTTCCTCCTGTTCCCCCAAAGGCCGATTATGCCCCAATTGACCCCAATTTTCTTGCAAAATGGCCAAGTCCCTGACCTGAGAGCTTGGCAAGATGGAGAACAAGGTTCCAAAACATGAATTTTGTCTCAAGAGTGTGAGATTTGCCTAATTTGCCAATACTTGCCCTATTTGATCCATGACAACACTGCCTGAGAACATGGTTTGTCCAAAATCCGGTCAATTCCTTCTTATACATCCAAAAGAGCTTGGGAGTGATTTTGGGATAACAGAAACATACTCATCCCTAATTTTGTTGTCCATATATTTGCCAAAGGAAGAGTTCACCCACTCAGTTGAAACCATCATTCATTTCAAATTCATTTTTTGTTGGCAAGGAATCAATGCAAAGAACTGGGTTGCAAACCTTGTCACCCTTGGTCGAAAAAGTTCCTTACCATTTGTGATTTTGTGCATCATACAAAACACACTTATGTGATTGTATATGAATTTGGTGATTTTGCGGGCCTTTTGTAAAACCTTTTCCACACATTAAATTTTGCCTATGTTTTCCAAAGGTCAACTATAAACAATGTGCCGCACATGGAGTCCAAAAAATAATTCGATATTTTTCCATAAGAAGCCTCCTAACTGTCACTCAAACAACATTATCTGTAATGAATTGGAGCACAATTTTTTGTCCCATCTCAACGACAACCTCATCAAATGGATGAAAGATTGCCTCGCCAAATTTTATCAAATAAGATGCATCGAAACTCTTAAGAAACTGTGCCAATGTCACACAACACAATGAAGTTGGTGAGTGTGTGGTTCCTTCTATCTTTCTATCCATCTGACATGATAGTGCATCTTGTTTTTTGCTATTCCTTGCGATGTTTTGTTAGAACATTGCTCACTTTTTGTATAACATCCTTCAACAAATCAATTTGCAAAGGCTCATATTATGGGGTGTTGAATTCAGGACCTGTAAGTGCAATTTCTTCCACCATATTTTGCTAGTATGGAGAGATAACCACATTAAACAACAAGCTATAATCGTAGCAAACGCTTGACATTGCCTTCCTTTTTTGTTTGTGAACGGTCTTTTTCCAACCTGTTCTCTCTAGCGTGGTTTGCGCTTGAGGTGTAATGCGAGGGCTAAAAAATGCATGGGTGTTTCCCCCACTTGTGTTTGGCCCATGAGCTACTAATCCAAAGGTAGATTGTGTCCTTGCCTCCTTCCCTGTTTCTGTTCTGTAGATGGACCTGGTGTGTCATCTAATAGATCAACCATGGCATCCAAAAAGTTAGATCCCACCTCTATAGTTGTCCTTGCTTTTTTTGCCTTTACCTTTGTATATGTTTACAACACTGCTATAGCCCGAGATTCATTAGTGCATGGTGTAAGCTCATGACCTTCTTGTCTCCTCAGATGCCACTTGAAGCAGTTTACACTTGTATTGCATACATGGGGAACCCACAAAAGTTGTGTTTGACGTTGTTTGTGCTTTAGATTGTTGTGCCATAGTTCCATGCAAAATATTTTTCATTTGACATGATGATCAAATTTGTAGTGTGCATAAAAATTTCTGTTTAGGCGCTGAAATGTATTGAAGGTGTCCATTTTTCACTTATCAGTCCTAGAAGAAACTCTTATCACTCAAACTTATGACTCTCGTCTTTCGATATGCCTTAATTTTTTGATAGCCAAACTACCTAATATACCATGTACCTTCAAAAGAACCCAAAGGTACGTGGAAGAGTCGTGGTACAAAAGGACCTGCCTCTTGATATACCAAATCTTCCTAAATACCCAAAGGTACGTGGAAGAGAGATGTACGTGAGAGCAGGGTGATATGTGAGAGTAGAGTGGCATCGGAAGAAATAGCATATGAAAGGTCTCAAGCTTGTCTAATGGCATACTTGCTCACAAAGGGTAGTTTAGAGTGTACTATCAAACTAGGGTTAATGTAATTAATGATTGATTATTTTGTGTAAAGATGAGTTAAGTCCAAAAATAAGATAAATATGGTAAATACACAAATCCTAAATAATGTCATGATAAATATGGCAAATGTACAAGCTTAGGTGAGATAAATAAAGTACAGGGTAGGGTTAAAAGAGAATACACCTATTTATTAGTTGAAACAAAATGACAATGATTTGAGAATGTGCAGGAAGGCTATGCAGAGTGTCGTTGAGCTGTCTTGAAAATCTGGAAGTTTGAATTTGAGAGGACGAAGTTGCCTAGGGTAAAGTTGCTTGAATAGCTGTCTTTTGTGGACGACTTTGTCTTATGCAGGGTTTGACTGAATCTCTCCTCTAGCATTGTGATCTTGTGTTTGTAGCTTTCTTTCCTGTGTTTGTAGTTCGCGATCACAATTGTGCAACAAATTAGGGCTTTTCCTCAAATCCTAGTTCTCCTATTTGAAGACTTAAAAAGGCATTAGTCAGATTGGGTTGCTTCCACCTCCATAACTCTCACATAACAATACTCGGAAGAGGCATCAAACCCTCGTAGTTCCCCACCCAATGAATGTGTGCATGATGTGCAATAACAATGTGTTTTGGCAATGAAGACCCCAATAAGACCTCCGACACTTGGCAATGATCTTTGGTGTAGGATGTAGCTTTGCAAAACGGCCTAGAGTAACCATATAGGATATATGCATACGTAGTGTTGGTTGATGTGCTTGAGAGTGATTTAGAAATTGGGTGCTTTGTGGTGGTCTCCTAGGTAGTCCCCAAAGATGTGAGATAGGAGGCCCTTTTAATGGGTAGTGTAAGTGTGCTTTTATAGGTGATTATTGTGAAAGGTTTTCCCTCTCAATTGATAGTAGGCTAACCGGGCTAACATGTGAATTTGAAAAAATGACTGTTAAGATTTTGGAGGACAATTGGTGTAGGAAAAATCTGCCCAAACAGATTCTCTTGTCATGGCTGACTTTGTCCTGCTTCTTGGAGTGTTCATGTCAACACTAGGCTAGTCGTTGAGGTCATTTTCTAAGTAGTTTGGTTTAAGATTTGTTCACACTCACATGAGGTAAGCTTTAATTAGGGAGTTCATTTGTTATATTGTTGGAGTGACAACCTTTTATGTGTGCGTACAATTCGAGAATGTGCATAATTACGATATCCTCCTATGTTGTAGTTAGTTCACAACAACTAGTTTAGAGTTTTTTATGTTTTCACAGTCCTTGAGATTGCAAATGGTTTTTGGATCAATTGTGTCTAAATTTTTAATCTTGACCGCGTTTTGAATCACCGCCTATGATTCATCATTAGGAAAGACCTAATTTGTTCTTGTGTCGTAAACTTCCTAGCTATTTATTCTAGGATCTCCCTATTATATATTGTATGGAAAACACACATGAATAGAAAAGATGTATATACTTGTGCATGTGTTTGAGTTCTGTAGTTGTTATGTGTGTATGGTGTAGTTAACTGTGGTTTTGGTATGTTGGAGAGATCTTGGAAGTTTGAGAAGCATCCCTTTCTCCCATATGGTATCAGAGTCGCCTTTGGCAACCACGGCCCAGCTAAAAAAATGGTTTTTTTTAATAAAACTTCTGGCCTCTCTGTTAGTGTTGTATAGCAAAAGTTTTGGATATTGTGCATTATTGGAGAGTTGGGACGGGTTGTTTTGTTATTCATTCAACTCGCTGTTCATCTTCCTCTACGGACCTGCCCGTGTCATTTACTTTGTGGCATTATATAATTAATCTCCACACGTTGGAAGTGTGTGTGCCTACTTGCAAAAGGTTTTCCTGCTCAATTGATAGTAGGCCGACTGGGCTAACTTGTGAATTTGAAAAAGTGATTGTTAAGATTTTGGAGGACAAAGTTGTTGGCTTAGGACAAATCCGTCCAAACAGATTTTCCTGTCATGACCGACTTTGTCTTGCTTGTTATAGTGTTCCCGTTCACATTAGGCTAGTTGAGGTTATTTTCTAACTAGTTTGGTTTAAGACTTGTTCAAACTCACACGAGTTGAGCTTTAATTTGGGAGTTCATTTGTTATATTGTTGGAGAGACAACCTTTATGTGCACATACAATTCGAGAGTGCACATAATTAGGAGATCCTCCTATGTAGTAGTTTGTTCACAACAACTAGTTTGTTCTTATGACACAAACTTCCTAGCTATTTATACTAGGATCTCCCTGTTGTATTTTGTATGGACTTGAATAGAAGAGATATATACTTGTGCATGTGTTTGAGTTCTTTGGTTGTTATGTGTGCATGGCTTAGTTAATTGTGGTTTTGGTATGCTGGAGGGATCGCAGAAATCTGAGAAGCATCCTCTTCTCCCATATGGTAACAGAGCCGCCTTTGGCAACCATTGCCTAGCTAAAAAAAGGATTTTTAATTTTTTTTTCTGGCCTCTCTGTTAGTGTTGTATAGCAAAAGCTTTGGATATTGTGCATTATTGGAGAGTTGGATGGGTTGTTTTATTATTTATTTAACTCGCTTTTCATCTTCCTCTACGGGCCTACCCTTGTCTTTTACTTTGTGGCATGGTATAATTAATCTCCACATGTTGGAAGTGTGTATGCCTACTTGGAAATCTACACCTCCTACTGGCCTGCATTGAGTGCCTACAACACCAACGTCTATGTTGCCTTCTGCACCATACTATTTACCTGGTAAGATCTTGGAACTATGAATTGCATTGTTATACTAACCGTTTGTGAGTGAAGTTTTTTAAAGACTGCACTACACCAATAGGCAAGATTGCAGGTCAGCTAACGCTCCTTGATCGTGATCCACGACCCTTATATAATACAATCCCACAGTCTCTCTTCTCCATCCCAATAGTCTTTCTTCTTCATTGGTGGTCTCGTACCATCCAAGAAGCCATGTTTGGCTCTGTCTCCAAGATTCTCCCAGCCTTAATTTCTGTTTCATCATGGCCTTCATTATCTATTTGGTAGTTCGTAATAGGTGGATTCTCCTTTGAGGATGGTATCTCGACGAATTAATAGTTTTGATATGCTTGAGATCCTGTAGGCCCTTGTCGGACTCTTTAAAATCAGCCACAAAGTTGCTCTACTCCTTGAATGTAGTGAATTGGGCTACAAGTTTTCACAACAACATGACCTAACAATATATAGACGTAATGGATTTCTTGATGTTCACTATTCAAATGTAGAAGCATTAGATGTATGCTTGCTATTGCTCACTGCAAATCCAATCGAGCAGACTAGTGTGGTTTCCTAGCCACCCTCGATCCTCCCCCCTACACGTCTGCTCTTCATTGAAAAGTAGTGGTTTCGGACTTGATAGTGTTTGTAAGTTTGGCATCCCTAGTACTTGTCAACTCTTTAGTAGTAGCTTTCGACCACTTGTTCTCACTAGATCTTTTGTGACTATCAAGTCCACTGAGTGCATTTTTGTTTGATGGCCTTCATTCCATCTAGTGCACCTACTTTAACATTGTGTTGAGTTTACTTGAGTTGTGCTTTTTGGGATGTCTTGCAGCATGTGGCAGCTCTCTCCACTTTGGTTACTGGTTTTCAGGTGACTTTGCGGTGATAAATTTCATCCATGGTCGACTCTTTTTCCCCAGTTGTTTGATTAGTATTTCTTTTGAGCGAGCCTTGTACAAAGCACCAATTCCTACTTGACTTGGCAGATATAGTGGTCTGACATCTATGTATTTCAGTAAGATGGATTGGCGACCATAGGGACTCTTATGTGTTTTAGTATATGTCTACCTGATTAGGCCTGGTTGTTGGGACCCATCCGTCCCTTTACTTTCCTCATTTCTCACTCCCCAAACTTTGTGCTTAAGGGAGGGTGTTGGAGTGTTTGTATTCACACTAAGCTAGTTGTTGAGGTTATTTCCTAGCTAGCTTGGTTTCAGACTTGTTCATGATCACATGAGAGGTAAGCTTTAATTTGGAAGTTTGTTTGTTACATTGTTGGAGTGACGACCTTTATTTGCACGTACAATTTGAGTGCATTTATTTAGGAGATCCTCTTATCTTGTCATTTGTTCACAACGACTAGTTTGTTGTTGTGAAAAAAACTCCTAGGTATTTATACTAGGAGCCCTCTATTGTATTTTGTATGGAAAACACACACATGAGTAGAAGAGACATATACGTGTGCATGTGTTTGAGTTCTTTGGTTGTTTTATGTGCATGCTTATTAACCGCGGTTTTGGTATGATAGAGAGATCCTGGAAGTCTGGGAAGCATCCTCTTCTCCCATATTGCTAAGGTGCTAAGTAAATTTTGTCTATTGAAGATGGTGGCCACATGTCCGAAGATTCATTATGTATTCTAAAAGTAGGTTTTTGACTGATGAATGATGATTAACAATTGTGACCTAGTGGCCGGGAGTGCTAATTGAACAAGATGCATGTAGGAACTAGTCATTTAAGTGTGCAATGATTAATGGGCTAAGATAAATGCCAAGGATTAATTGCCAAATGTAATTGGTCTAGATTTAGATATCTGCATTTGCTTCCATTTCAATCTAATAATTAAAAATTGCTTGATTAAAATAAATAACTTGAAATGCAAACCTCCTATAAGGAAAAAGGCATGCACAAAAAGTGGAATGTGTGTGTTCCCTTCTCCTTCATGTTTTGCTAGACACGTGAACCTCTTTGGCACTTGCAAAAGCTTGTATTAAAGTCCAATCAAGATGCTTATACAAAATCAATAAATAACATAAATTGAAAGTGAAAAGCACGAAATGTGTACACTTGTATGTCCCCGATTTCATATGTGAGAAGAGAAATTCAAAGATAACAGAACTGTAGCATTTGAACCCGCTATGTAAAGCCATCTCAACAATTATGCCCGCTATGTGAAGTCTTTCTCTAGCAATTGAACCTGCTTAGTGGAGCTGTCTCTAGCAATTATGCTTGATAAGTAAGCCTTTCTCTAGCAATTGAGCTTGCTATATGAAGCCATGTAAATGTTTTGATGTAAGAGCCATGTAAATGTCATGATGTAATTATCGGAATAACTGTGTACATATCATCATATGGTGTCATCTGAAGCACTGTATTTGAAATCTGCATGAATATGTTATGAAACTCCCATAAAATGCCTCCCTTTTGACATGAGGATGTTGTAAAAGATCACTTAGAAGAAAGTGTTAGTTGTGTAAAATCTTGTAAACAACATCATCAATGATACAAAGAAAAATTAGTGTATCAACTAACATGATACAATGTGTAAGATAGAAGCAATTGTCAGCACAAGTATGTAGTAGCATTTGTAAGATTAAAGCATTGTAATTTGAACAATTTGTATCCACAAAGGAGTGAAATATGTCAAGATAGTAGTCGTGATAGATAAGTGTTTAAGCAATAATGTTTAGAGTTCATAAGATAAAAACGTTTTAACCACAAATGTCTTAGTCATAGTTTGCATACGCGTATTCGACAAACCCAAAAAAAATTGACTCGACAAAAACTTTGCAAGCCTCTGCGAATATTCAGAAACTTAAAAAATACACTATTTTATTATAAAAACATAATTTTTATGCAAAATATAGCTACAAATTAGTTAAATGAGTCTGTAAAATGTTGGGGAAGTGTTTTCTAGTAGATTTGAATACAAATACAACACAAAATTGTATCATCATGTGAATACAATAGCCAACTGATAAGTGTTATGAATTTATGATGATTGCCATTCAAAATTAACATCATAAATTGCATATCTATGCAAGTTACAATTTACAATAATTTACATTTTCCTCTTCCCCGTTCTAGAGAAATATCAACACGATGCCTTTATAAGACAAAAAACTACATTTTTTCAGCGTTAAATTTGTGTTTTTCCCGTTTTCCATGTTAAACCTGCGAATGAATGAATTTTAGGGTCAAACTCGACGAATATTTGCTTGTGATGAATGGCGAGTTTTATCGGCGAATATTCGACCAGAAAAAATTTGGGCGAGTACTCGCCGAATAGGCAAACTATGGTCTCAGTATCATCAAAAGAGTGAAACATTTCATGAAAGTTTTCTAGCAATATTCAGCAAGATAACATAACAATGATATGATGAGTAGTATGATCACATCACACGACTCAACGCCTAATGGATCCATTGTGACTTAAGTAACAACATGATGTAACATGACATGCCCGTCATAAAGAGACATGACTGACAAGACGTGACAAACTTGACTAGTGTTACTAGTGTTAGTTTGTATGTGCAAGAACAAGCTTACAAGAAGTAGCAATATAAAGCCACATGTGTAAGGAGTGTAATAATCGTGTATTAAGTAGTGAAAGTACTTGTATAACAAGTAATGTCGTAATCATGAAGTATAACAACCAATTTTCCCTAAGCAATGTGTAAGAAACATTGATTATATTTGTGAAGTAAAATGAGTAATGTGCCTGGATCAATGTGTGAAAAACTATGCTCATATTAATCAAGATGCTAAAATGTCATAGAATGTTTGACCCTGTCAAAAGATATAACAAATAATGTATCATAGGAAGTAAGAGGGGTAGTCTGCCTCCAATGTGAATGAACATAAAACAAATAAGCAATGAAAATCACACATAGAATTCTATAGTCTGAGAAAACAAAGCACATGGCATACAAGTGTACTTTGCAAACACAATAGATAACAAACACACACATGAAACAATCAAAGTATACAATACTACAACTCAAACAAGTGTCCAAAGAAATCAAGAGAAACACTATCATATAGTAATCACACAAGTGCATAGAGCGGTTAATTTAATCGATGTCATACAACAATCAAGGAATACAACATCAAAGTGCACGAAGTGGTCAAGTCAATCAAGGAATGCAACACACAAGAGCACGAAGCACTCAAGTCAATCAATGTCATACAACAATTAAGGAATATAACATGTATGTGCATGAAGCAGTCAAATCAATCAATGTCACTCAACAATCAAAACATGTAACACACAAATTAGAGCAGTCAAAGCAATCAGTATCTCAAAGCAATCAATGAGTATAACAATCAATAGCAAAGAGTAGTTAAATTAATCAATGTCATGAAACAGCCAACGGTGTAAGAAACAATGTAGTGTAAGCAATCATTGATAACCAAAACAAGAGTCTATCAATAGTGGTGAACTAGTAAGAACAATAAAAGTAAGCAAACGTGGATCATAGTTGAGTCAGTGTCTAGAAGTAAGCAATAGGATCATCAGATAAAGCATGGTATCATGTTTCGTAAGTAGTAAAACAGTATGGTGCATGCAATGAACCAATGTAAAGAGATGTGATTGTGATAAACTTAGTTGTACAAATGCCCCTGGTGTAGGTATTGCCCCCACTGTGGTAGGAATTCCCCAGGATAGAAGGCTGTAGGAAGTCCTAAGGTGCTAAAAAAGTGATCAAAATAGGCTCAAAATATAAAATGGCTCCCACTGATGTGCACACACCCTTGTGGTGGTAATGTGTATTATGTCCATAGGTTCTAATTGCTCAATTTGTTCTATACAGTTCAAGTGCTAAAGTAGTGTAGAGTGCAAAATCCGAATGATCAAAAGGCTCAAAGTTAGGAAGGACTGAGCATGTCACATGTCAGTACTGATTTTATATTATCTGTGATATATTATTTTTTGCGTTTTAGGAATAGGAAACATGAAATGTAAATGCGATACTAATGGCCTTGGGACAATGGCTAGAAATAGTGAAAAAGACAAGGTGTGGTCTTGGGTATGTATTGTTCCCTCAACAATCGCATTGGACCCATGAAATTTGTTGCGTTGTCGGGTAATAACCTACTTAAGAACTCAGAAAGAAAATGTTAGACAGTTGATAGTAATGCTGATGGGTGTGTAAAGTGCTATGTACAAGATCGGTATGCGATCTACTGGTTGTGCATCTCAGGTGGAGGATCAATGTCCATTGGTGTAGCAAAAGTGTCTAGTGTTGTGTTGTGATAATAGAATTATTGGGGGTATTGGAATGATAAAAGTAACCTTGAGCTGCATGATATCTAGCAATCAAGATTGTTGATGACGATATAGTCTCTAGTTGAGGACCAAATGGTGGTTGTAGCATAACAGGGGAGTGTGATGGCGTCCTCGATGGGTCAAAATGCATTTATGTTGTGGAGCCATTATCTAACACGTGGGGCAAGGAGACTCATTTGACAGATGGGATTGTACAGTAGGCATAAGATGCCACTCAATGTTTATTGTTGTGGAATTGGAAGGTGGTGCTGAAGTTTTATTGATGCTACCGTTGTCTATAGTAGTGCAAGTATGGGTGTTATATCGTTGGAGTTCAAGTTGTTTTTGACGACCTGCTTGTGATCTAGTAATAACCATAACACGATTATTCTCAACATTGTTAACTAGAGTGGTCGTAGAAGCTGTTTGTTTTGGAGATAAGTCGTATAACTGGTTTATGTCGAATGAGTGAGAATCATCACGATACTCCTGAGGTTTGACATGGGTAAACTTGAGTTTAGCTAACATGTTATCTATATCATCAACAATGTATTCTTCATCATTAGAGTCATCATTGTTGTGTTGCTCAGTAACTTGTCTGGTAATAGTTGGTGGTTTATGTTGTTAAGCAATATGATCACTAGATGTAGTATTATCTTTAGGCTCCTCTTGATGTTCAACTATGCTGAATGTTTCAATTGGAATGGTTATATAGGTGGCTGTAAAGGAGGTTAGGATACACTTGTTTGAGGGATGTAGTGGTTATCTGAGTACACTAATTGACAATATTTGTACGAGTCATTATCTGCAGGGCATGAACATTTGTATTCATTGTGCAAATACTTGAGGCACCGATGTAAAGTGGATGGAATTGCCTCCATGGCATGACTCTATGGTCATCCCAATAATAAATTATAGTTCAAATCTGATGGCATGACATGGAATTGCGTGGATATAGTCATAGGACCTAAAGTAACAAGGTATGTTATGGTAACAACTGTTGGACAAACCACATTATCGAATCCTTTGATTTGCGTGTCAAAATTTCTGAGAGGTTGTGTCTAGGCCCATTGCAGTTAAGAAAGCTATACTCCATATGCTGAAGTCTGATTCGTTATTGATAAGAGTGCATTTTACCATTTTTGTGAAAACTTGAACTTGGATGTATAAAGGTGAGTTGAGGTCTACAATGTGTTGTGGTGACAAATCCTCTTTGTTGAACAAAATGTGGTGACCACTATCCTTAAAAGTGTTCACAAGAGATGCAAAATATGCAGGTTCTTCATTTAGTCGAAATAGTTAACTTGTTTGAGTGCATGGCACGTAGAATATCCTTAAGTGTGACTGATCATTGAAACCATTCAAGAATAGAAATGCGAAGCTTGAGTATTCTTTAGTTGATCCAAGAGGTTGTATTCTTTGTTGGGAGCTAGCCGGAGCTTTAGGTGGTGGAGGAATAATCGGGTTATGTGTTGGTGAGTGTTGCCTCCACTAGGGAAGAGAGATTATTGGGAGGTCTACTCATGTCTTGTAGTGACTACGAGCCACCTCAATTGGTAGCCGTGTGGCTGATCATATATACCAGATTGTATTAGTATTTGATGGCTAAATTAGGAATTCAATGTACAGGATGTGATGGGGGGATGAAGGGTTTGCTAAGAGCTCGCTCCCTACAAGTAGTGATAGGTAGCATCTTAGAGTTGATTTAAGAGCTAAAAACAATGCGTGGATAAAGGAAATGATATTGAGGTATTTTAGGGTTTTGAATAAAGCCCTATCTAAAATGTTGTATGCATTCAAATTAGATTAGGATACATATGAACACGAATCCTTATGATTCTTTGTAATTTAAAGTAAGATGGGTTCACCAAATATGTAATGCTCAAATTTAGGATTAATTATTGTTAATGAAAGCATCAAACAATTGTGTAAAGATGAAATAGGATCAGAATTACAGGTACAATATGATAGTAAATGCATTCTGATTGTAAATCATGATTCGATAATTATAACGACAAAAAATACATAACATACATGAGCTAAGGAAAGTCCATAGGTCAGGGTTAGAGATAGATTGCTTTGCCATATATTCGAATTGAAGCAATATGATGACATGATATGAGAATGTGCAAGAAGGTTGTGCAGATTGTCGTTGCAAATTGTGTTGCAAATCTAAGGGTTTATGATTTCTGAGTGTAGGATGAAGTTACATGGTCTCCATACAAAGTTCACCCGAGCGACTTCTGTCCTGTGTGGATAGATCTTCGTCCTTTTTGGCTTTGATCCAGATGTTTGTCTTTGGCATTGCGTTCTTCGTTGATTATGTAGCTTTGTTTTGTGGTTGAAATTACTGTGATTGCAGCTGCGCAATTGATTATGTCTTCTGCTTCTTTGCTTGAGGGACCTAAAAAGGGGATTAACACTTTTCTGTGTAGAGGAATCCCTCACCACGCCTACGTAACAATACTCCAAAGAGGCATCAAACCCTTGTAGTTCCCAACTCGATCATATTTGTGCAAGATGTATGAATCACAATGTTGTTTGGCAACGAAGAACCCTTATTAGGACCTTTGACACTTGGTAACAGATCATCTTTAATGTAGTGACATGTAGCTTTGCAAATTGGTCTAGGGCAGCTGTGTAGTGATGTATGCAGACTTAGAGCTGGATGAATATGCTTAAGAGAGTGATTTAGCAATTGGGTGCTTTGTTGTGATGTCCCAGGCAGTTCCCAAAGATGTGAGATAAGAGGCCTTTGAATGAGTAGGTGAATGTGCTTTTTACAGATGACTGTTGTGAAAGGTTTTCCTGCTCAATTGACACTAGGCCGACCGGGCTAAGTTGTGAATTTTAAAAAGTGATTGTTAAGGCTTTGGAGGATGGAGTCACCGTCTCAAGACAAATCCACCCGAACTTCTTTGTCCGTCATGGCCGACTTTGTCTTGGTAAGGTGCAAATAACATTCGGTTAGTTGGAGATGGTGGCCAAATATGTACTATATTTAGAGAGCAGATTTTTGAGTAGTCAATGATGAGTAACAAGTGTGAACTAGTGGCCGGGAGTGCTAATTGAGCAAGATGCGTGTAGGAACTAGTCATTTAAGTGCACAATGATAAATGACCTAAGGTAAATGCCAATGATTAATTACCAAATGCCATTGGTTATGATTCAGGTATCTACACAAAGCTTGTAGGCACATCCGCTCATTTGACACCTTGATCCCCCTTGCACTATATTTACAGCCAAACAATAGATTGCCAATTATTTGGTAGAGAGTAGTAATCAGTCACTGTGTGCAAAGCGCAACACTTTCTACATTAAACATCTGATTTTTTTACTGCATAGGCTTAATGGATAATAACATCAAGACGCTGCTTCAAATATTAATATGAAAAGAAAAATTGCATGTCTTCAAACTTTTGACATTAAAACTACAGGAAAAATAGAGCAGATTGTTGCCATTGATGTAGGCTATGTTTTAGGAGGCTTTCTACCCCAGAATTTATGCCGTATTATTTCATAGAAGCCATTTTATTAAATAGTCAAGATTCCCAAATACTAAACCACAAAGAATACATAATAGAGAGTGGCAAACACAGAGTTAGAATATTTGAAGAGGATGATCTATTTTATAGACATTGCCGGTTAACTTCAGAAAGCACATAATCCTTGGGCTTAAATTCGATTTGTAAGTACCATGGGCATGGACATACTGATCTGGCTAGTGGTGGTGACTAGCAAATTCAATCCTTTCACGATTGATGGTATTTAATGGGCACTAGCGAGTCTTTTTTGCATTATAACCAATGCAACTAAGTTAAACATTAAAATAGTTATTTAACCCAGCTATTTATGGTATTCTTGTTAAAGGCTATCTTGAATGTAAGATTACAACATATACAAGTGCTATAGTGGCCATTGCCTCTCTTTATCTTATAGATTTCAATAGTTTTGTTGGAGACAATAACAATGATTAGTGCAGAATTTCAGGACAACAATATTAAGTGTAATTGTCTTCCATGCCAATGTGCCTACAAGGTTGGATGGTTCGGATAACTTAAGCTCCAACATGGACAATTGTATAGATCTAAATTCTAATCCTTGCTTGCCTTAGCAATATACAAGAATCCATAAGTGGCATGAATCGGGCTAATGGTATGCTGGCGCATATGTGATACAACACATGTGGCAGCTATGGTCATGTTCATCACTAACAGTTGGGTTTTGCCTGCTCGGTGGGGGTTTGATGTCTATCTTTGTTAATATGTTTTTGTTTTGGATGTTACTTGGTTTGGGAGCTCTTAGAGCTGTTCTTTTGGGCGGTTGGGATAGTCTTTTACTGTTTTGGACTATTGTTGGTGATGGTGTTATTCATACAGTAATGTGTTAATATTGTATGTTATTTGCCTCGATTTGTAATTTGGCTCTGATACCAAAATGTAATGGTGTAAATATACATATTTTTAATATTTCTATTTAATTGCTTTTTAGAAGAACTATATCCTTGTCTTTTTCCCCGGATCTCCTGCACTATCCAAGCATACTTGTATTAAATACCTATTAAATAACATCTCTCTAAAGCAAAGTTGCATGGATACAAATACGGATGTGGATATGGATATGGCTAGTTTTTAATGCCCCCTGGTAGAGGTATAGTTGGATACGACATATACACACACATATCTATATATCTTTAAAATATTATAATGATCTAGATTATAAATTAAGAATATATATTAATAATAATTATCAATTTTAAATTAGAAACGAATTTATACATTGGATTAAAAGTACATGCAAATTACACACTTCCAGCCCATGGGAAGGTAGGAAGTTGGCTATTCAATGGATTAAAACAATTGTAGGTTGATCAGGGCCAATGTGAAAGTTTGAGGTAAAAGAGCAAATCAACACTTTCACCTCCATGTCCTCAATTGTTGTTGCTAAAATGCATTCTAGAAGATCATTTGCAGTTTTAAGCATCTTTTTGGCCTTTTTAAAGAGTTTTTTTGTTAATTTTATTCATTTAAAAATTAGACACTTCTATATTTGCCCCACATATTGTATATGGTTGTATCTAATATGGTCCAATAATGGGTTTGTATTTGGATACTGCTAGATATGATATCTAAACTGTATTCAATCCACGCCATACCCTTATCAATATCCGACACGTGGATACGCACACCCTAGCAATATGGGTAGTGTATCCGGAACCCTACTCAAAAGATGCATATCTTCATAACTACTACTACTATTATTATTAGTAATGTATATCTTATAGTGAGTATATGTTACATACCATGTATTGTGGAATTGACTTTGTATCATATCTTATATTTTATTATAGTTATAAAACTATTATAATGGGGATTTGGTCATGTAACAAGTTTAAGTGTTCTTTACATTCTTTACATTTATGTCGATAGGTGGCTTCTATCATACTCGTGGAATATGCAAATTCAAAATCCCAGTTTTTATGTATTTTGAAGATATCCAGAAACACTTATCATTAATACTTTTGAATTGGAAATGATATTAGTGGTTTTAACTTTACTTTTGCTGGTCTATTTGTATTGACGTTGAGGAATTCCTCGAGATCCAAAATGGGAGATAAAGCTTTTGTATACCAATTCAAGGCATACTTTAATACTCTTGTTTTGTTTTCTGATTTCACTTTTTTGGGAAGTGAATCTCACCCTTTTTAATTCAAGAATGTTTTAACTAACATACATAAAAGGATTAATAATGTTACATGTGGATATTATGATTTAATTAACTTTCAACATTAATTGCACAACTTAGAATAATGCTTTTCAAAGTGACGATTGATCTAGCAACTATCAAAACAAAAGAGAAAGAGTGCGCTTAGCTGATTTTGTGTAGATCTGGCAGAGTGTGGGTAGTCTGATTGCTGGAACAGGAAGATTTGAAACTGGAAATGCTTCGTTAATGAAACTGTAACCTGAAACCGAGGCTAGTCAAAACCGTACAACTTGGTCTATAGCATCCGTACGGTCTTGACCCTTCTGTACGGTCTGGACCTGCTTGGAATTTAGGCTTGCAACTTCTTGAGTGCTTCGCCTGTCTAGAAATGTGTATCACTGTGTGGCGGTCTTCTTCGCTCACCTTCTGAATGGCTTTGTAAACTCTGTTCAAACCTTAAAACCCTTGTAGTGCAAGGAGTTCCTGCAAAACAAAGTTAGGTGGGTTGTGGGCACCCCTGTGCACCGTCGATGTTGCCATTACTCCGAAGAGAGCTCAAACTGCATGTCGTTCTCTTAGCATGTGATATCTACCGTAGTACAATCAAAACTTGACAACCGTGCTTTGACAATGCTTCACTTGAGTTTCACACTTGCTCAAATGCTTAGGAAGGGTCACTTTGCTTGCTTGTAGGATGAAGATGGAGACTTCTAGACCTGGGAGGAGACTTCAGACCAGTAGAGGGTGCTGTCCTAATGGATGTACACAAGTTATTTAGCACTTGAGGGAGCTTTGAGCGCCTTTAGTGCTTGCTTTTACATGAGGAGTTCATAAAGTGCTGGGTCTTTAAATGAGGTATGATTTACTTGCTTGCATATGCTTCCAAAGGATGTTATGTCATGAAAGGCCGACCAAGGGGGTATATTTGTTCGTGAGAATGTTATAGAATTGAAAGAATTAACTCAAAACATGTCGGTCCAAAACCATACAAAAGGGTCGGGATATAATCCTACATCGCGATTGAAGCCGACGTTTTTGGACTGGAGGGAGAAAAGTGTGTTTTGACTTCATGGGCCTAAGCATGGATGTTTCTAGATGTATTTTATGTAGTTAAACTTCAAAGACTGACGACATAGAGGTGTGCAAAGATAAGCAAGTTCTTGGAATGCTATTAAGTAGTGCTAAGCAAGAGTTTGGGATAGATTGCCAAATTTGAGTGTCTACATTTTCCTTCTCTTGATATGTATTCATGTAGGGATTTGACAAGTCTTTCACGAGGGCATCACTAAGAACAAATTTCAACTTCAAGTCTAGTGTGAATGTTCTTGTTTCTTAAATTGATAATTATTCCTTTCTTAATACTTACTAAATGCAGTGATTTGACAAGACTTTCACGAGGGAATTAGTCTAGAACCACTGGGATCGATATTCAATTTTGCCTTTTAACTTTTCCCATAATCATAGTTGTCTCTTTTCTTACTTTTTATTACATACTGATGTTTATAAGAAGCTTTGCATTGTGTCATCTTGATTCCAGGGTTCCCAAAGCTTCATTTATTGTGTCTCATTGTTGGATGGTAAATGAAGAGGAAAGTGGGCTGCCCTAGGTTTGTAGCTTGTGTGAGAGTGACTTTTGAATATCTATGTCAATAGGTTAAAAATTGAACATTCAGAAGGTTTGTGTTTTGAACAATGGTATACTTAGTTATCAATTAATAATTTATAATACAAGTTCATTGTCTATAAATGTCGAAATTTCAAAATTCAGTTGTGGAGTTAGGTTAAAAATAGCTTTACTTTTGAAACATCGTTTCCCCCTCATTACTAGGTTGGACTGTATGTGTTGAGAAGAAACAGAGGCAGCATCTGATGCATGTACACATACAAAAGGCTTACTAATGATAGAGATAGTACTTGAAGCACTTGACCATGACAAACTTGTCTTCCTACTCCAGAGTGCCATTAAATGGTCTTTGAGTTCTTATAGATAAACTAGTAACCTCCATGGTTTGAACAGATAGATAAAGTGATTGAAATTCGCAGATCACAGCCTTCTTCTGAATTCAAGTGTTTAGTGCTTATAGTTACCTAGATGCCTTCCAGTCGTTAACCAAATGTAAACTTAGTGTTGACTGTAATGCGTGATCATGTCAAATTTGTCTTCCTCCCCAAAAGTGATAAATAGCCCGTGAATATCTATAGATAAATTGAAATTCACAGATTGCAACCTTCTTCTGATTTCATTTGTTTAGTGCTTATAGCTACCCAGATGCTTACCAGTTTAACCAAATGTAAACTTAGTGCTGACTGTAATGCATGACCTGTCTTCCTCCTCAAAAGTGATAAATGGCCTGTGAATATCTATAGTAAGCTCCATGGTTTAAGCAGATAGGTGAGGTTGTTGAAATTGACATGTCACAGCCTTCTTCTTTCAACTGTTAAGTGCTCATAGTTACCTAGATGCTAAACGGTGGTTATACCAAATATAAACTAAATGTCGACTGTAATGCACGAGTTACATATTTCCCTTGCCTTAATTCATAATTAGTATATAATGATAACATTAAATTCATTTTTGTCACATTTTGTTTGTGATTGACACCTCAATACATAAGTGGAACTTGAAATAATAATAGTGTTTCTATTTTAAAGAGCCATCTTGTGAGATAGTGACTGGATGTAAAAGTTTCGTCAAGTTTGAAATCAATGATATTTCTAGTTGTTAGACAGGTCTAAAGTGAAGCACATTTGTCTGAGCATATCTAAGAGAATTCTTAATGTTCTCCCAGCTTTTGTGTTGCTTGGATAAGATTTGGGTGGGCTTTAAAGTAGGATGGTAATTGTAGATACTAGACATTTTTTGCATTCCCTTTATATTCAGGTCGTAGTTTCTGATGAATTAATTTCATCTTTGTTTAAGCTATGATGTGATTGCATTCATGTAGCAATTGTTGAAGGGTTTGGAACAACTTAAAAATGTTGAATAGAAAGATTTTGCCTGTTTTTTTCTATCAAGTTGCTTTTGCTAGGTGTCACTTTGCTACTATCATGTCTCTCTACTTTCTAGGAAGTGTTAATGTTTCACACCCCCGTGGTATAGAAGCAAAGTTCTATGGCAGAGTTGTGGTCCCTGTCCATATTGATTTTCTTTTGTCAATAATCCCTTACATGCGCTGAAATGTTGTATGGAACTGCTTGCCTTTCTAGGAACTAAGGGTTTAACATGGATTTACGTAGAGGAAATGATTGTCTATTGATGCTTGTCTTTAATATATTACTAAATATGTTGTAGATTGTATTTCAATTTTCCTTATTTATACAACATTTTATGGTCTTTTCTGATTAGTGATTTATTGTTTTACCAGGCTGATCCAGAATTGGAAGCAATCAGGCAAAGGAGAATACAGGAGATGATGGCACAAAGAGGCATTGTATGAATGATCTAAAAAACTATTACACTACCATACATTCTATTGTTAAAAGACTTTTAGCAAAACAACGTTTTCTATTCCTCGTGATTTTTCTGTGCTTCCTTTTCCTTTTATGACTCCAATTCTCCTTCAGGGAAATCCACAAAGTGCCGAGCAACAGCAAGCACAAGAGGAACAGAAGAGGTTAGCTACATCACCACTGTTAGACTTGAGCATGAGTCCCCATTAAACAATAAAATAAATTTGACTTGTTTTTGGTACACTTTTGATAAAGGCTATTCATTTATTTGCAAATTTGTATTTTTATCCCATATCAAATTCCAATGATTTTGTGGTGTTGTTGTTGCTTTATTTTTTGGTTTCAATTTTTTTGATTGCAAGACTGACAACTAATGCGTGTATAGGGAAGCAGAGGAAAAGAGACAATTGTTGATGAGCCAAATTCTCTCCTCTCAAGCAAGGGAACGATGTAAGTGTCAATTTGTAATGCATTTTACTTATGTAAATTTAAATTTTGTTCCATTAGCTGGTTATTGTGAATGTTTGTGATGGCATAAGTGGAGGTGAGAACCTTCATGCAATGGGTTGCCTGTGTTATTATCACAATTGTTTCCCTACCACAAACCAAACACGCATACACACTATACTAAAACAATATGGTGGTTGGATTCAAGCTTTTATGCAAGCTGTATCAAACTCGTCTCATAATTATAAATTTATAGGTACAAGGGAGATACCACTAATTTGCATTCCATCATCAGCATATATGGACATGATTACTGTTTGTACTTTGAACCAGAGAGTGGTGTTAATGCATTTTTATTGATATGTAAAATATTTGATTTTAAAACCGGTAGAGATCCATCCAATATTAAAGATTCTACAGTAAAAATGCAGCAAAACGACCCAAACAGGTCACTTCAGAAAACAGCTTGGGCCATGAACATATCTAGGGCCATTCCCGAAAGGATAACACCTGGTTGTAGATATCCTTAGTGCTAAAAGATTTTAGGAGCCAAAATTTCAAGAGCAGACTAACCTAAATATTTTGATTCTGATTTTGAGCTGGTGAGGCTCGGGGCTCACACAAACCTGCACTTCTTATCTGCTTGAGTTCAAGCTCAGCTGCTGAGGAATCTCTCCAACAGAAGATACATATCTGTAGCTGTTGGCAGGCGATCCTACTTAGGGATTACGCCCACTTAGATGAAGAATCACCCGAGGCTTGGGAACATTAAATCCCAGTAACCTCACCTGTGTACTTGGCAAGAGAGTTTTCCACACCCATCTGGGTGTTGGCTCAAATCTGTGATAAAACTGGACTATAAATCCAAAGAATTGAGTGCTAAAAAACCCAGGTGTACTTCCAGCAAATGGTATACTTTGGTTCCCCATTTAGCTTGAATATCTAAAGAAATATGTTGTACTCCATTGACATGGCCATTTTTTTAGGTGTCAAACCTTGGCCTTGTAAGATTTATCTTGATATCTTTCAGAACCTAGGTTTCTTTTCACCCTAGTACACTTTAACTGAATGTACTTTTGAGTCCAGGCCCACCACCATTCTCTGAACTTTCTATTGGGATTGGGTTGCGCCTGTGTCCAGCACGAGTTTCTTAACATTTTTTGTCAGATTCCAAAATTTTTGTACCATTCTGTCAAGCTCCAATTTTGTTTAGAAGAAATCCCTCGTGTATTATTGGGTATCTCACCTTACCATTCAGTGCGTTTCTGAACTGTTCTTCTAAATTTTCTACATTAGTTCTTGTTTTATTTGCCTCTCCTCATTGTTTTTCCTTGGATTTACTGCACTGTTGGGATTAGAGGCTAGCACCTTTCATGAGTTCCCTCCTCTGCTTTTGCTCATTGTTCTCTCTCTGAATTCAATTTATTTTGCTTTACATTTCGTATGTAGGCTGAGAATGACATACAAAGGATCCTTTTTGGGGACTATAGTGTAATGTCCCTTTTTGGGGACTCACAGGAAACTATGCAAAGCTGAAGATAAACAACACTTTTCAGATTTTTAATGGGCTGTTAGTGACTGAAATAAATATACAAAAACCCTTAACTGCTGCCAGTTGACACCCTTCTAGGGAAGCGACCTGTTTTGGGTTTCAACCCCAAATTTGGATGCCCTAAACTTGCTGAAAATGTGCCCAATCATGCTCAAAAATTCTGATTAATTAACAACAATTAAAATATGAAGGAAAACTGATTTTTAGTGCCCTAGAATTGATGATATGAATTTCTATAAACCCTTGTCTGTACAACTACTTTAAAAATTCATAACTTTACTTAGAAAGCTCAAAAATTCATGAAACTTGGGATCTCGGGGTTTATAAATATGAAGAATGCAAATATCAAATCAGCTTGTCCAAACATCCACCCCAACATGCCAAATCTGAGCTATAGGCAATTCACCCATCTTGGAAATAATGAATTAGTGGCTCAAACATGCAAAGAAATGATTGTTTTCACCTTTAATAACTAGTATAAATCCATCCATTCAAGAAATCATACCATACATCCATCAAAACATATCCAACATGCTCATAATACAAGTCGCCTAGGGCTAGATAGACAGATATTCAATAATTCCAAATATCCTTGCTTGAGGGTTTTCGTCCCCAAGACAAGCTCCACTATCAAGGGTTTTCATCCTTGAAGCGGTCTCCAACAAGGCTTTTCGTCTTTGATGAGAGAGAGGAAAGGAACAACATTTACTCAAAAGAAATAATAAGATTCAACACATCCATCAAATGGCCAAACAACCTCCTTTTATAACAATAAGGGGTGCTATAATTCAAATGATGGTCGACCTCTTAAAAAGTACCTTTTAATTATCTAATTTGTATTTGGAGCCTGCATGCTCAAAATACTTCATATTCTAATTAAATGAGTTCTTCTATTGGAGTGCTTGACTTCCCAATAGGAATACATGATAATAATGAGTTTTCCCCTTGCTTCCTTCCTTAAACCTAAGGGGAGGAAAAATGGGTTAAGGTCTTCAATTCCGCCAGTGTCCAAAAAGGGACATGACATATAGACAAGGTCATGTGCACAAGAGGTTGTAATTGGTTTACAAGGGGAATCTACACACAATCTTAAGGATATATAAGGTGGAGGACTTTACTAGATCCGGGTTGCCACTAGGCAAAAACAAGAGCTCTTGTTAGAAGGGTTACACAAGAGCTATCTAATTTAAGGGTTGTATAAGAGGGTGTCATTAGGAAAAAGCAAGAGTTGTAATAGTAAATGACAAGAATGTAAAGATAGAGAAATTGTACAATATCACATCTAATACATGATACAAAGAACAATCAATATACACCTTATTTTTCTCTCACGATTTCTCTGTGCGTGTTGGCGTATCAATTCTCCCCGCATCAGGAAAGATTTGAGGTCAGATTGTAGCACCTTGCCAGAGATGGTTGTGGAACTTATCCTTTGCGGTTAAGGTAATGACTTCGAGCATGGCTTACTTCACTTGTGTGACGGGCGGTATGTACAAGGCTCGAGAAGTAATTCACCGTTGTATGGCTGACTGGCAATTACTAGCGATTCCTACTTCATGAAGGCGAGTTACAACCTGCAATCCGAATTGAGGCCAAGTTTTTGTGGCATTTGAGGCATTGGACATTAGATTGGATGCAGCCACTTAGAAGAGGAATCAGTGGAGGAGCTGGATTGGTCCACTTCTGACATCTACCCCTAGCGAACTAGAACTATAGCAACATGTGGGGACGAAACCCATATAGAAGGAGGGGGTGGCTATCCCTCTATCTGGGGGGCCCTATCTATATATGGGAAGCTGAGATAACTGTAACATCTATCCGGCGACTGAGTTCTATATAGATAGGACAACTATCCTATCCATATCTAGATCTATATATGCATAAAAGCGGTTAGATCGTCGAGCAATGCCATTCTTACCCCTACAACCTTTACCTATCGTAGTTCGGGCAAACATTTCCATATCTATCTATGATGTACGCCGCATTCCAACAATTTGCTTAGTTGATACAGATTGTGACCCAGATCTCGTGGATATCCCAATTCTAGCCAATGATGATGGTAGAGGACCAATTAGATTGATCCTAAAAAAATTCTCTGTCTTGCCTTGCCCTTTGTCCTAAGAATCGAAGGTATGAAGGACAAGACGACAAAACAACTATTGTCCGTTTTCCTTGTTGTCTTGTCCTAAGTACCGAAGATACAAAGGACAAAAACAAAAGGTCCCCTTTTTGTCTTGTCCTAAGGACTATTGGTACGAAGGACAACCCTCCCTCACCTTTCTATAGATGGACCTATTACCATCATACCACCACAATATACCTTTGTTCTACCTCCTCATAACACCATCAAATCACATCTCTATCTGCTCTAAGTGTCTTCCATCACCCTTCCTTTCCTCTTCTTTCACTTGTTAGTGGTCTGTTTGCAACCAATGTCATCGGCCTGGTCGGCGACATATTGCAAACTCCTTGTATAGCTGACTTTATCGGCCCAACCAATAGTGACTGTTAAGTGCGTTGGCTAAATAAGAATCTCGAGTGTCCCCTATTTATAGGCATCAATATTATCTTTTCTCAAGATATGCATCGTCAAATAATTTTCTCTACCTTTGCTTGTAAATCTACCATTAAAGGTTTAGAGTTTAAGATTTAGTGGAGCTTACACTTATAGATTATCATTGGAGCATTGGGTTACTACCTTACTAGAAGCATCAAGAATAGGCTCTGAGCCAACAAGGTGTGCTTTAGTCGTTGTCCCCAACTTTGGTCTTCTTATCCTTTTTGAGGTCCACCCATAACAATCTCTCACAAGGTGCTACAAACAAAAGAGAGATTAATTCGTCGACAGTGTCCACTCACAAGTATATATCTCTAACTATAAATGCTTCCCTTTATGTTGGTATGATTGGTTATTCTAGTGTATCATGTATTAGATTAGGCTTGGTCAGGAGGAAACCTGGCGAAAATCTCATGTTTTGGCCTCAAGACGTTAAGCAAACGTCTATTTCCTTGGTTTTTAGACTAAGATGAGCCTGTCAAACTTAATAGAGTTGAACAAGGGTAGGTGTCGATAAATGACGTCTCTAAAGCTTCAAGACTTAACCATTTTTTGTGTTTTTTAGCTCTCATAAGAATGATTAATGACAAGGGGCAAAGGTTAACACGTGGAGCTAATCAACTCTCTCGCATCTCTCAAAATAATCAAGACTTGGTCGCTTTTGCACGTTAGACTGATATGCGACAAGTGTCACCTATCAAATTTTTTGCATCCCGTGATCCTTTGAAGTTTGCCCTTAGCCCACAAACACCGATTGATGACAAGTGTCCTTTTGGACACATGACAAAGATCGGAATCTAGGTTTGTCTTGGGCCTCGGTTAAACCTCTACACTTTGCGAAGTGTCGATGAAGAATGCGTGGTGTTTGAGACAATTGTTAAGTAGCAGCGAGTGGTACTCTCTCGAAACATTGAGCTAACATACCCAAATTTCAAGGACCACCAATGCAAGATACATGGCTAGAGAGACAAATGGCGGTAATCGACACAATGGCATACTCCTGAAGATTCCCTGTGGCTTCCTCGCTCCAAACAATGCCGTCACGTTGATGAGAGAAAAGTGACATGTTGATGATGTGGCGACAATTTGTGAGACCTAAGATTCACTACAATGCTAGTCTCGCGAGGTTAAATTTAACGGTCTTGGCTAATGGAAAGTTGAGCTCGGGGACGTCATTAATGGGGCACGAACAAAGGTCTAGTTTTTTACTCATATTTTTTGATTGGAAGCTCTAGTTGACGTGCAACTGGTACCATTAGAATGGTCTTGGAAAGGGCTACATTTTGTGCATAGTTTCAAGATGAATGGTTTGAAGTTTTGAAAGAAATCCATGACAGATTCTCCATGTGCCTTTTGCTCACAAAACAAGATCGTTTGATGTCTCAAATCACCTTTGATGCTCTTGAGTCGGATATTCTCTTCACGGCTCCACCAAAAACAAATTGAGAAGTTAAACAAGGCGGAGAACAAACAAATGAGCTGTTACAAATTACAATGGTCCTGAAGGTGAAATCACGACTTTAGGCAAATGGCAGCCTGATCTTCATCCATCTTCCTGATCTCACAGGCTTACATTGATATTTTCAAGGAGATAAGCTTGAGAACAAATATTTGCTTGCTCTTTGCGAGTGAAATAATTTAATCAACAAGGTTTGCTATCACTTGATGGTTTTTATTAGGGTTTATTGCAAAACAACTCTCAAGCTATGTTCATAATTAGGGGTCACCATTATCACTTGCAAACATCCTGAGAATATGCTAAGAGGTTGTTTTGGGTAGATCATTTCAATTGGACATCTTGGAGACCTCTAGGAGCTAAATGGAAGGGATAAACGTGGGGAAAAGGGATTCTTCAACATCTTCTTGATCATATTTTCTCCTTTTCTCGTCTTCTCTCCTCTCTTGACTCTTATATAGAAGGAGGTAAGCTTTATTGTAAAAAGATCCTTCCTTGAATGTGAAGTTACTTTACCCAATTGAGTTCTTGGGCATTTTGAGTTGTATGTCTCTGATTGTGGCTTTGCAGATGTATAAACACCTTGAATCTTGTTTTGACATATTGTGTATATTTTTAACTCTTAATTCATTCATCATTGTGACTCATGTTTGCCTTTTGTTTTGTGTTAATTGCCTCTTACCTCCTTGTCATGGTTATGGTTTATTGTTTGTAACATATGCAAGGTTTTATTTCACTATGTCATTAAGCAGAGAGTGAGAGTCTGATTTTAATGCAAAATTAATTGTGACTTGTATCTGCCTTTTTCTCATTGTGTTTGTCCTCTTGTTCTTATCTCAGGGGGGAGTGATCCCTATTTCTTTGGTCTATCACCATTCTTGTTCATTTTCCAGTTTCCAGTTTCCTTCTTCCCCTTTTCTGTGCCAAATGTTAGACTAAAGTATGTCATTGTAAACATTAGAGTAACTAGGAAAGGAAGCCAGCCTTCTTCGGAGGTTTGTCTCAAGGGCCAAGGTCTCACAACTTGGAGACATTCCCATTGTTGCAGTTAAGATCCAAATGGCATTTAAACTAGTGCTAATCTAACGGGTGCACATCTTTGTTGTCTAACACAAAGCATATGCGTCAATAGCATTTATTACAACAAAATTATACAAAGAAAGATAGGACAAAGGGTCCTAACATCTCTTCCCCTTTGAAAAGCTTTGTTCTCAAAGCTGAAGATTAGGAAATTGCTGTTGAATATGGAGAAGGGGCTCCTAAGTTGAATCTTTAGATTGCAATCCATGCCATTGGATCGGGAACTTTGTGATGGACCGGCTGTGAAGTTGGCGTGAGTGCTTATCTAGTACCGCTTCAGGGTCAAGAATAATGGATCATCATCGATCTTGGGAAGTAGCATCTGAGTGGTGACCCATTGCTCAAGAACTTTCTTTAAACATGAGACATGAAAAACGGGATGAACACATGAATGATGAAGGTGGAAGTTCTAGCTTGTATGCGACTGGGCCAATCTTTTGAAGAACCTTGCAGGGCCCATATAACTCAGGGGAAATCTTCTAACACCCTTTCATCTTCAAGGACCCTTTTTAATGTTGTAACTAGAGGAATACCATATCACCTAGTTAGAAGGCTTGTTCAGAGCGTTGCTGATCTGCCCGTTGTTTCATGCACTTTTGGGCCATTTGGAGATTTTCCCAAATAACTCGAAGAATATTCTCATGTGCATTGCTTGGAATGTAAGAGAGAAGAGATGATGTGGGCTGGCCATAAACTGCTGGTGTCAACTGCCTGAACCTAAGAACTGCTTGGAGTGTAAGAGAGAAGAGATGATGTGGGATGGCCATTAACTACTTCATATGGGGTCATTTTTTTGGATGTGTGATACATTGTGTTGTACCACCATTCTGTAAGAGGTAACCATTTGACCCAATGTTGTTGCTCAAAGGCAAAATATCAAAGGAATGTTTCTAAATTTTTTTTTCAATTGTGTTCTAGTTTTGGAGAATAACTTTGTTAAGAAATGACTTGTAAAGGTTGAGTCACGATCTGATACAATTGAAGTGGGGATGCCATGGAGGCGAAAGATTTGGTCAAGAAAGGTTTAGGCAATGGTTGAAAAGGTTTAAGGGTGAGCTAAGGCACAAAAATGTGTGTACTTGGAGAGGCGATCTATCACCACTAGGACTATTTATTTGCCCCTAGATTTTGGGAGGCCTTCAATGAGATCCATAGAAATATTTGTCCAAATCTATGTAGGAATGGGTAGTGGTTGTAATAATCACATTTGTGACCTTGGCAAGTTATGCATTCTTCAACAAAATTCATGATATCCTTCTTCATTCCCTACCAGAAGAAATCTTACGAACATGCTCATATGTTTTCAAGAATCCCAAATGATCGACTGAGTGCGATGCATGTGTGTTTAGAAGAATTTTGTGTTGCATCTTGGACTTAGGGGTAAAACCATGCATCCTTTATACCTTGAAGAAAGGCCATTTCAAGTGTATTGTGATGATGAGGTAGGATCTGAAACTATCTGATTAATGAGGTGTTGTGTGGCGGAATCTTGTTCCCACTCGTTCTACAGTTGTCACATCCATTTAGGTAATGGCATGGATAAAACACATAGGGCAACTTGGTCCTCATATGTACGAGAGAGTGCATCCACAAACACATTTTCTTTTCCTTTCTTATAAGTGATCTAATAGTTGTATCCCACGAGTTTGGTGACCCATTTTTGTTGAGATGGAGAGGAGACGTGTTGTTCGAGGAAGTACTTGAGACTGTGGTGGTTTGTTTTGATATAGAAATGCCGACCTACCAAGTATGGATGCCATTTGTGGACAATGTGTAATATGCCATCATTTCCTTGTCATAGGTAGAGAGCACCAAATTTCGCCTAGAGAGGGCCTCGTTGGTGAAAGCAATTGGGCACGATCTTCTTGTAGGAGGATTGTTTGGCACATAACTTATTATCCGAGATGAGTTATAATGCCATGTTGAGGTGTTGTAAATTTTCGGCCCAAGTTTTGCTATAGATCAAGATGTTATCAAAGAATACTAGGATTAATTTATAGAAGGGATACGAGAGTTTATTCATTAGTCCTTGGAATGCTGATGTGGCATTGGTAAGCCCAAAAGGCACGATAAAAAATTAATAGTGATCATTGTGAATCCAAAAAGTCGTCATAGGGATATCCTTGTCACTAATGTGAGTCTGGAGGTACCCAGAGTGCAAATCTAATTTGGAGAAGAATTGGGCACCATGAAGGTGATATGGAAGCTCATCAATCTCTAGAATAGGGAATTAATCTCCGATAGTGATTTTGTTTGAAATTAATCTTTGATAGTGATTTTGTTTAGTTCCCTAAAATTTATGTAGTGGCCAAGACCTCTTTTTTTTGCGGACAAGCAAAACCAATGACAAATAGGGGCTTATACTAAGGTAAATGACTCTTGCCTTAAGAAGTTTTTGTACCATCTTTTCAATTTCTGCCTTGTGTAAGAACGGGTACCAGTATGGTCGAATGTTGGGAGGGACACCTCCTGGAAGAAGCTGTGACGGTCCTCTGGATGTTGAGGTGGTAATCCGATTGGCTTTGTAAAGATTATGGCATGCTTATCCAAAATTTGTTGCAAATCATCAGGGTGGCTAGAATATAAAGATGGACTGAACTGAATAGAGCATAACTAACCAATGACCACGTGAGAGCTTTTCCTTCCGGTGTGAGCCCCTTTAAGGTGTCATTTTTCCCGTTATCTTAGAATTGCATCTAATGTTCAAAGGGTGCGCAACCATTGAGCTCCAATAACTACATAACATCCACCTAATCGCAGGACAAACATGCCCTAACTGTAGGCTATAGTCTCTTATGGCAATACGAACATTACGACATTTTCCTCTACAAGGCAATGTTCCTCCATTAGCTATCATAGCTTTAAAGCTTTAGCATGGATATATAAAGCAATCCACTTGTTTTGCAAGTTGAGGGTCAATGAAGTTATGTGTGCTACCTGAGTCAATTAAAATAATGAGACGGTTCTTCTTGAAATACCTTTTAACTTTCACAGTTTGAGGGGTAGTGACTCTTGCCGAAGTGTGTAGAGAGATTTGTGGTTGGGAATTCTGAGGGGTAGGTTCTTTTGTGACCTTTTCTTTTTCTTGCGATTCTTGAACATCTTCCCAATCTTTGGCATTTGGGGGGAGTCGACATCTAATAGATGCAATTTTTGTTCCACACATCTATGCCAATTGGTGAACTTCTCATAAAAATTATAACATAACCCTTTTTCTCGCCTAGCTAGCATTTCAACTTTTGTAAGATGTTTATCAGGGGGTGTCTTTGTGGGTGAGGCTTGAAGATTACATTGTGATGAGGTTTTTGAATGCAAGAGAATTCAAAAAATGATGGTGAGTTGTGAGTTTCTCTTGTGCTAATTTGGTTAAGCCTAAGACTTCCATCACATTGTTGGGCTTGAACATTTTCACCTCAGAGCGGATTGTATCCTTAATGCCACTTATGAAATAATGCTTGGTGAAGTCATTAGATAAGACTACAATGCGAGCGGCCAATTTTTCAAAATCAGTTTGGTATTTGTGAATTATTCCTTCTTGTTGGAGTTTGGTGAGGGCTTTGGTAAAATTATCATAAGCACTAGGGCCAGACTATTCTAAGATTAATTTGACAAACTCTGCCCATTCAAGTTCCTCATGAGATTTTACATACTAGTACCATTGGATGGCCTTTTGTTCTAAGTGAAAAGAGACAATCAGGACCTTACTCACAACATAAGTATTGTGGAGATTGAAAAACTATTCTACCCTATAAACCCAACTAGTTGGATCCGTGACATTAAATTGGAAAAATCGGGCTTTAGGCCACGCATCATGTTAGGAGATGAAAAACTGCTCTCAAAGTGTGACTCAGTGTGCATTTTGCTAGTGAGGACGACATTTTGTTGATCAAGTCCATGCACCATATGTTTAACATCGGAGACTTGGGATCATAAGTCAACGACGTCATCCTCCTTGTTCTTTGCGCTGCCCTGAGCTGTCTTAACCACGACCAAAGGGGGTTCCAAGGTTCCAGAAAGAACTTTTTGGAATTATACATCAAATTTATCAGCTCAACGAGTCGATCATAATGATATAACTATCCCAAGGGAAAAAAATTCTTCTCGACAACAAGTAAATAACTCCCTAAATATAGTAGTTTGCATGGGAATTTTTTTCTGTAAAAATAAATCTATGCCAAAATGATCACCATGGTGAAAAATGGACAATGGTGTTAGTGCCCAACAAGTGGGAAAAATATTTTTATACTTCATTTATTTTTCTCATAGTTTGCGGAATTGTTACCCTATACTGATATTGTTGTATTTCTCTCGAGTTGTGACTATTATAGACGACCACTTTGTAGTATGTACCTTTGTTTTGTACTTTGTGAAAACTTACTGCGGGCTGTAGAGCTATGCTGGAGGTATCTTTTCGTAGTGGTTTCAACCAACTCCGAGCTTTAGGGTTACACAATTGGGTAGAAATGGTAAGACCGCTATTAGACGTGTCTGGTATTGTGGGCTCACATTCAGACTTATTTTGTTCATAAATAGTGTTGGCCCACCATTTCAGGGTGCTAACTATAGAGGATAGACTGTATCCATAACACACTATCTTGCCTTTGAGGTTGTTTATGAGTAACTTCCCAAGGCTAATGACTTACCTTTGCATCACAAATAACAAACGACCGATGCCTTCTTATGGCTAGGTTTCAAAAACACTAGGGGGTTTTCTGATATACCCGAAGATACATGGAAGCTAAACTCCGTACACAATGTTGTCTAATGGCTTGTGTATTGTGGGATCACATTCAAATTTATTTTTGTTCGTAAATAGTGCTGACCTGTTATTATAGGGCATCAACTATGGAGGATAGACCATACTCGTAGCCCACTATCCCTTCTCCAAGGTCAGTTGTGATTAACTTTTCGGGGCTAACTACTTACTGGTGCACAACCAATAATAGATGACCAATGGCTTCCTATGATTGGGTTTCAAAAACACTAGGGGGCCTTCCGATATACTCGAACGTACATGGAAGCTCAACTCTATACACAAGGTTGTCTAATGGCTTGCGCGTTGGGGCAGTACCCCTCACTCCACACAATCAGGGAAAATTGATTACCGCTTGACCCATAATGATGGCTTTCTTTGAGTTTTAAAACCGTCAGATCACAGTTTATTCCCTGAGAAAGAGAAAAAATAGAGTAAAGAATGACTGAAAGGATTAGTATTGCCGCTTCAGTTACCACTTTTTGATCACCGAGGTCCAACTAAGGGCAAGGTGAGAGCATATGGTGAACAGTTGCAGAAACCTTAATTTATAATGATGCAATTGAACGGGCCTTGAAAAAAACTTTGATACTAGATGTGACAATCCTTCCTATAATAAATTTGGCTATCAATGAAATATAGAGAATAATATGTTGCGAAATGAACAAAATTAATTTTATTGCATTAAAAGATCGGAATTGCATTATAAGATTGCATGCCACTTCGAGGGGACAACGTCCTTTGCAAGCTCGATACAATGTAATATGTGGATGCTTTTCACTAGCCTATGCATCACATTTATACTAGTTCTACTCAAACAAACTACTACTTCCCATGCATGTGAGATTAATCTCAATAGCTCAAAGGATGTGTTGTCAAAACTGTCAGCGCTCCCTGTGGGATTCGTGACATGGACTAACCGCCTCCCTTGGATTAATTAACTTTGGCAATTGTATCGGAGATTAATGCCTGCAAGTTTTGGTCTAACGGCAATCGTTTCCAACAATTGGTATTAGAGCGAAATGTCACGGGTTTGAATCCCCTTGGGTAACGCTAAAGGGGGGGTTTGTTGGCAAAATTGTCAGCGCTCCTCGTGGGATTTGTGACATGGACCAACCAACTCCCTTGGATTCATTAACTCTAGCGATTGTATCGGAGATTAATGCCTACAGGTTTTGGTCTAACAACAATCATTTCTAACATGATGACCTACAAAGCATATGTGTCCAAACCATTTATTACAACGAGATTATAAAGAGAAAGGTCGGATGAAGGGTCATAACACAATGGAAGCAAAAACCACAAGATTATTTGTAATGTCGTGTGGTCTTAGTGATTTCAAGTTTGCTTTTTCCATGGTGTTCCACTACATAATAGGTGCCATCATTTGTATTTGTGATAAGTGAAACTGCCCACCACTCATTATTCTCCTTATGTCTATAAGTCATTAAATGGCAATCTGAGTTGAAGCCCACCCATTGTGCTTTCAAAAATGCCAAACACATGCTCTCCCACATGACACCCAAATGTCACAAATAGTAGTTATGCATTCTATAAAATGAGTGGACCTTTGTCAATTCTATATGAAGACCATCAACCACATCCATATGTCAATGTTAATTTCTTTTTTCTTAGCATCGCGGGTGTCAAGCATGTCATTACAATAAGCCTCATAGACATTCCCATTAATGCCATCTCTACAATTGCATACGTTTACTATCAAAGTCAACATGGATTACATCTCTTAATTTACCATTCTCTTTCCATTCACATGTCTATCTCCTTCTCTTATTGATAATACAAATAATGTGAAAGAGTCCTTTTTACCTCTCTTCCTATCTCTAGAATCTCTCCTCACACCACACATACTACCACTTCTTTGATGAGTTTGAAGCCCATTCTTCATATCCATTTACTATGTTTGTATTATTAGAACATAACTCCTCATTGTTATAATAACAAATAGATGCTTTTAATAAATTTCATCACTTCTAGTAACTCACACCTATCTTTAATCAAGGGAGTTACTATTCTTGAATTAAACACAAGTTCTCTTATCCCCCTTGTCATCATCAAATGTATTTAATAAATAGATTACCTCTTTAAGTATAGTCTTTGTATTGAAAACAAATTCTAATTGATCTATGGTGACCAGTCTATAGTCTAGTTGGGCCTTGAACTTTCTATATGGGCACTCGACCATGAGCTAGAGGGACTCTTTCTCTCCCCTTGAGATGCTATCTGTGGATGGATGAGTTGTATCTGTGGATGAGTGGGGTGGATAGAGTTGTATGTAGGTATGAGTGGGAAGCCGTCCGGCCGGCCCCATTGAATATAGGGGCGTGAAACCGTTGAGCTCTGTATAGGTTGATCTATAAATTGCATGTTGAAAATAATAGTTATATTATTATTAGTATTATTGAGTCATCATCCAAATGACATAATAATATTGATTTTATTAAAACAATATAATAATAATAACGACCTCAATATTTTTAATATTATCATTGCAGAATTTACGTATAGTTTTTGCATTGAAAAAAAATTCTAATTAATCAACTGCATGTTGAAAATAATAGTTAGATTATTATTAGTATTATAAAGTCATCATCCAAATGACATAATAACATTGATTCTTTTAATAACAATAATAATGACCTCATTATTTTCATTATTATCATTCTAAAATTTACCTATTTCAGGACGTCATTTACAAATAGTCATTATCCTAATGACAATTTTCCTCATAAAATTTGTTGCTTAAAAGCACAAGACAAGTGGATCCATGCAACACACAAATGCCACTAACATTGCTAGTTCGCATGACCGTTCATGGTCTTTTAATAGGGGCACATCATGTCACAAAAGGTGGATGTTACTTTATGAATGGGTCGCTATGGGTTGGGTTCCCGTGATTATCCACAAGGGGGAAGAGGGGATACTGTTTTGACAATTCCTATTAAATTTGGTGTGTTTGGTTGGGTGTGCATTCACATGAATTGGTTGGTGCTAGATGTTTACATATTAGCCATTTGATCCAAAACTTGCATGATCATTTGTGTGGAATCTGTTGGAGGGTTTTGATGTGCTTGAGTGTATGTATTGCTGGGTTGAGGGAGTGCATTATCAAGGGTAGCACCTACCATGGTTATAGTTGGAGATTGGCTTGTTGATATAGATAGGATGGGACAAGTCATGCTTCGTTCTGCCCTAGTGCTTGCAAAAATGTTTTCCCTAGAGGAATGAAGGGTTTTAACTTTTAAGGAGAGAAGCCATGTGAGCATGGATGAGTTCCAAAGTTTCTCCTTGATATTGAGGTTTTTTAAAAAAATTCTACTGGAATTGTTGATCTTGAGAAGTGATATCAACAAAGTAGTCTTGTTCACCCTCATGCGCTAGATCCTCAGTAGGGGGATGTTGTGGACTAGTTCGATTCCTAGTGGCTGGCTTAATACTAGGGAGGTTAGCTTTCTTAGGGTTGGAGGAAGCCATGTTGCAATCCATCTTGGGGAATGGTTGCGCTTGAAAGAAGGGGTTTATTCGGCAACATTTGCTTGGTTGTCGTAAATGTATTTTATTGTAGGGACGAGAAACTAACCTTCAAGGTTGCTAAAGGGATAATTACATTTTGTATGGTATGCTTGATAAAGTGATAATGCTAAGAAACAAAAAAGAAAACATGAAAACAACCCAATTAATGGTGGGGTATGATTTACGTTGTGTTCACTTAAAATGTGTAGGTGGAGAATGATCTATGAAGGATCCTCTAAAGTAGGAAAAGGTAGAAGACCATTTTAGAGTCTTAACACACACATTGTCAGTCGACAAAGTGACTTGGGGGTATAAACAAGTGCCTTCTGCATATGAGGCTGTAATGGGTCTATAAAGACAATCTACATGCAATCACCAAGGATAGAGATATGCTTCACTATCCTATCTGATACATGATACAAAGAACAATTTTCAAAGAACAAATACAAAACAAAGAGGTTAGGGTTAGGGATACTTGCATGTGGCCGACTTGGTGCATTAATCCCCCTTTAGTTTGTAGCAATTTGTGTGAAATTATTGTGGGTGAAGCTAATATGGATAGGTAGAAGACCTTAACAATGCTCAAGTTGGGGGCTCCAAAAAATAATGTAGACTTTGTTGGTTTAAGTCCTTTTCTTAATATCTTCAATGGCTTAATGCTTCTACTTGTCTTTCTCAATATCAACTCTTCTAAAACCTTGAACCTCTTTTTTCTGCCTAAGGTGGAATTGTCAGTGCAAGAAAGGTGGATTGTTTGATGATATATTGAGAGATGACAAATGGGAAACATATAAATACAAACTTACTCCCAAGAAGTCACAACTCAATGTTAGCTATAACATCATTGGCTCGACTAATGACATTGGTTAAAATAAGGGGTTTGTAGGATATCATTGATAGGGCCAATGATGTCGGCTAAGTGTAAGAAAATGGAAGAAGAGTGTCAATGGGGTGAATGAGAACCTAGGAAGGGTAATGTAACATCCCGTATTTAATTAAATTCATTTATTGAATTATTAAGATTGTTATAAAAGTTTAACCATTTTATGGACATTTATTTATTGTAATAGAGCGAGGTAAATTAAATATTTATTGTAACATTATGTAATATGTAAGTTGATTAAATCCATATTTATTAGAATCCTCAAATTCTAACATGGTAACAGAGCGAGGTAAATTAAATTAATTAAGATCAAATGTTGTGTTCTTTATTTATTTAATTTGTACGAGTTTTTTCAACCAACCCGAAAGGGTATTTAAAAGTAACCGGTCCCTTTCTTTTTTTCCCCAATTTATTTTAGCATTACATTTGTGCAATTAAACTCTCGGTAAATTTTTTAGGGTTTTTCAATTTTAAATCCCTAATTTTTTTTGGGGGGGAGATGTAATATGATATGATTCTTACTTTCATTTACATTTTGTAAATTATATGGAATTAATGTTTGTTTGGAGATTGATGTGTGCACATGTGAAAGGGGCTTCAAATATACCTGCGTAAAAATCACATACAAAAAAAGGTATTAATTATCGCGAATCAGTTTTACTAGTTAAGTTCGATCTTTCAAATGTTAGAAAGACGCCATGACATTTCGCTAGGCACTGTAAATTGTGATTATTAAGGATATTAACACCCCCCCCTTGCTAATGAGTGTTTGATCTGGTTTGCGTTATTACTTGTCTAGTAAAGGAGTATTTGGTGATGATTTAATGAATTGATTTTTTTATATATATATATATATGTTTTGGCATTGTTGGTATATTATCGGTCATAAGACCACTTATGCTGTGTTTATAGAGTTTAGTTTGGTTGTTACATGACATTGTTAATGAAATTGTATGAGGTGGAGATTCCACCCACCCCACCATGTGGGTTACGTGGTTTTGAAAGTTTATAGAACTTAGATTAAATTCAAAGTTGCACGATATTTTTGTAGTGGATGTTAAATAAGTTTTATGGTTGTTTGATGTTGATAAACCACAAAGTGGCATGGCATTTACGAAAGTTTGATGCAAATTTAATGAGGTCAACGGGGACGCCTTGGGAAATGTTAGCTTCCTTGAGAAGCTAGGTCATGCAAGTAATCTCATTGTTTCATTTTCATTCGGTTGTTTCTTGAGCTCTGTTTGAGGGTTGTGCATGGAGTTTTTAGGAGAATAGCTGTTTTGGTGACTGTTGTATTGAGATTTCACTGTTATCTTCGGATATTATGACGTTTTTATTGTTTAAATATGTTGAAAGATTTAATGGAAATACGCAGACATGGGTTTTTCTACTCTTATTCTTTGTTGTTATTTTAATGATGTAATTGAATACGTTTTGGTTTTGGATTATTATGTGAGATCTGGAAAATGAAATAAGGAGTTAGTATGAAATAAAAACAAACTTGATCAGTTTTACAGCTCCTTAGAGCATTGTTATTATTCTTTTTTTGTTATGAATAAATGGCGAAGGTAAAACCCTGTTGAGTGCGTGGATTAAATTGATTTTGGGTTATTGTTTAAAAATTAGGGTTAGTTTTGGGGGAGTTTGGTTTTGTAGAAGTATGGATTCTTTGTTGTTTCATGGAATCCTCTCCCTCATAGACGTATTGGAGTTAATTTACTCTGTTTTTGTGTGGGTTTAAAACTTGGGAAAATAGCTGCTGGGAGTTATAGAATTATTGATGTACATTTATTTTCTATTTGAGAACAGTTAAATGTCGTTTCAGAATGGGCAGCTGTCCATTTTATTTTAGGTTAAATATAGAATGAATGAGAAAGATAATTGTATGAGAAATGAATGGTCTAGAGCAAGAAGTATGAATAATCTGGATCTCGAAGTATAAATGGTCCAGAGCTAATAGTGTGAATGGTCCTAATCTGACAGTATTTTGTTGGTTGATTGGAAACTTGAAAAGCAGAAGGTTATGGAAAACGTAAACTAGACTTACGTTTTAGTTGATTTCTGCTTACATTTTTGAATATGGGAATTTTAGGAACAACGTTCAACTCCATTGATTGTTAACAATAGTGAAGGAAACGACCTTTTCATTCTGTATGTATATGATTTCAGTTTGAGACAGTTTTTGGGTTACTGCTGTTTATATATATGATCGTCACCTTCCTCTGGCTTAACACCAATAGTCTGTTCAGAGTGCCAAACATACTATGGCAATGGCTTGATTTTGTGATAACTAAGCACGATTGTTTTGAATTAGTTGAGGGGATTCTTAGGAAGGGAATAAAGGTTCATGTCTCCTTCCATTATTTATTTCTGATATGTGTAATACAATTGATGATTATTTGTTTATTATTGATGAACTCTCTCTCCTTTCTTGGGACTAGACATTTTGATTAACTTTTGCTACGATTAAATGAGTCCTTGCATGGAATTGTAGATCTTGTAAACAACAATAATATATATGTGTAGTCAACTCAAAAAAGGGTCTCTAAAATAGAAGTACTTCATTATTTTTCAGTTGATTGAGGTTCTAATTGGGCTATAATTGATTGCTCCAACCTTATGAAGTTTAACTCTGCTGAAATATGAGTTCTTAGATAGACCGTTGTCATTATTGACCGCTTGCATTATGAATTTTCTAGTTATTAATAGCAGGAAAGTGGAGAAAAAATATTGTGAGTTATTACATCTTTAATTGATGTTTGTGATGCATGATCCATTATTGTGTAAATGTCTAACTCATATTAGGTTGGTTGTATACAGTAACATAATGTTTTATATAATTAAAGAAGTTTCATTAATATATGTTTATAATGTAGATTTTATAATATAAACTATGAAATTTACGATGATAACTCATTTATTAAGAATAGTTTTTAGCCGATCTCTTATTCTGTTATTTCATTATAATTACAACATAGAATAAGAGTATGCGAACTCATGCCATTTGATATGGACTGATTCATATCTATCTCTTTCTTACAA